>CM019173.2:20980897-21278885 GCA_009739505.2 Apolygus lucorum
GCAAGATGAGGGTGGTGACGCGACGGAGTACTCCAGAAGAAATTCCTAAATTCCGTAACTCCGTGGCACTTCGCGCCCACACCACATGACACGCCAAGGCACTATGTGGGCTGAAACCAAAATAAGTAACCAACATTACTCAGGGAGGCCCAAAACGTAAAAACCAGCCGTTTTTGTTAAACAGTAATTTATGAAAAGGTAAATTTGAGGTGACTCTCGCTTATCATTACGTTGAATTCCGACGTTTTACCCCTCAAGGAAAAACTCATCGTCTCTTCAAACTGAATTTTAAGCGCACCCCCCCCCCCCCCCGTCCACTATTCAACGGCCCTGAGAAGATAAAAAATGAAGTTTTAAAAGTCACTTTACAACATTGAGATAATCCAGGGGAAAAATCGTCATTTCAAGCGTCTTCCTTTCGATAAATTGTAACGAAAAAGGAGAGTTTGACGGAAAAGTCATTAGAAAAGTTAAATGTTCAAAGTTTTCTAAAAGAAGTTACTGGTAGGAGAAAGAAGGGGTTATTGGGAGGGCGGGGAGGTAGTATTAGATTTTCGGACTCTAGTGCGGGTAATTTGGTGCTATAATGAGTTTAATTAGGCAGTAGGTTGAGTGAGTTATTATTTTTGATGAGAAATAAGAATCTTGGGAGACTGGCTTTCTGATGGTGTTTTGATGCCTCCTAATGCTAAATTTTTAAATAATACATTATGAAGTAATAGTTAATATTACTCAAAATTACAAAGTAGTTCAGGCAGCCCTGAAACGAAAATTTTGCATTACCCTTTCAAATTTTTTTACTGGTTGTACGAATACATAGCTACCTTACGATCGTTAATGAGGTTGAAAATCATTTCTAATTTGTATCTACGTTAACTAGGTGCTCGTACTATGGAATAGCAAGTAAGACATCACCTATTTGAATAAAAATCCACGTTCGCCTAATTTTCTTTTCTCGCCCTCTGCCAAGAGCAGAGCCCAGCCAAGTAGCATTTCAAGAACGTTGAAAACGAGTTTTCCTATTATAGCGTGGACCGCAAAAGCCCCTAGACCGATTTCCACAACCGAAATACTCTTGTATTTTTCTCCGTTTTCCTCTCTCTTTGCCTTTCTTCTCTGGGGGAAAATTTCTCCTTTTCACTTTGCATTTAAAGGGTGGTTCGTATTACCCCCTTACTATCTTGAAAGCTGGTGAACAGTACTCGTAATATTCATTCGAATAAAGGGCTGAAACCCCTTCCCTATTTTCTTGAGTTCTACGGCAACCTTTAAGTTTTGTTTGGAATTGATGGGAGTCTTAACTTTTCACCAGTTTGCATATCCATCCCGGTGAAGTTTGCTGTCTTGAAAAATCATAATTCCATTGTGGTATAAATTCTAATTAACTTAAAACTATGTTGTGAGCGATTATTTATTCTTTTGAGATAAGTCCAATGACGCAGCTCATTTGTTAATTAAAATTATAAATATTGCTAACCGACGTCGGTCCAGGGGTTAGAGGAAATGAGGAAATTGGTTGTGTGTCATGGTTGGGAATAATTCTTGGACGTTTCGTGCGTAAGCGGGTGATGACGCCACGGAGTACTTCTTAAGTACTTAAGTACTTCGCCACGGAGATTCCTAAGTTACGTAATTCCGTCAATTTTGTTCGTAGATACTTCCCCCCCGTTATGTTTTCGTTTTTTCCTCTCTGAGTACACTCGAGATTCATTGCACTGAAAAGTAATGCATGAATAAACCTTAGGGTGGTGAATTTCAGGTTTTTTCCGCTTTCATTTCCTCCTACACTGCTATCCTGACACTCAATTTGTTTCTCAATTCCCAGAGTCGTTCGAGGAAAATGAGAGCGAAAGTGGAATAACCGAATCTTCCTTCATCTTCAGCTCGAACATTCCCCTCTCCGACTTATAAGAGAGAATTATTTCGAGGAAACCGCGCTAATGCAAACGAAAAAGTGATCCTGACGCGGACAAAGAGCCCCCATCTATCATCGTAGCCCCCTCTCCTTTATTCTGGAGGCCACTCCTGCCTCCCCAGTGTCCCCCACAAAGGAGATATTGTTCCTGTTTCCGGGATCAAAACTCTAAAACTCTGATAGAAGGTTAATTAAGTCCGTTATATTAAAGGGGACTTCCTTAAAACCACCCTGGTCTCTCAACTTCTGAATCAAAGCGACTTGCTTTACCAGGTACCTAATTAACTCTTTGATTCTTACCTCTCTTTTTCACCTTCCGCCTGACTCCTCTGACTTATTTCGGCGGATTAAGCTGGTTGAAAACCACCTAAATATGAATGAGAGATGACATTAAGAAACTTTGTGATACTATTTTTACACACAGGACAAAAATTGCACTGCAATTTGAATATTGCAAAATATTTTTTTAATGTAGTTTTTATACTTTTGATTTATTTCTTAGGCATGAAACAAAAATAATTTGGATATTGCCATTTTATGACACTTTTTTGAACTCAGAATGGTGTTTTTACGAAGGCTATTTGGTTTGAAAGAGTCTGTCACGCACGAGCGTCATTAGATGAGAATAATTTATTTATCCTCATTAGTGACACAATTTAACATCTTGGTGATTTCAAGATGTTGAAATTTCACAAGGAGCCAATTCAAGGAAGAGGTTCGTGGAACACCAGTCTCCATGGCGACCGAGGAGATCCGTTGTTGTAAAAGGCAGTGAAAGAACCCAGACAACTATTTAACAATCATTAAGGGGGTCTCAGTCGGTCGCCTTTCGTTCCTCGTTCCAGGTTAGTATTTCCCTAAATTACCAGCGCTTAAAGTGAAAAGTACCTAAATTTGAAATGTTCAAGGATTTTCGAAATTCATTAGTGCATCAGCCTAGGGAATTCAAAAACTAAAAGTTGCCGCTGGAATCATCAAAATTGTCGGCGAAAAAAGCCTAACTGAATAAACGTTTTCTCCCATTTTTCGCCAGCAATAATTTTTGATGATTCCAGCGTTGATATTTTTGCTTTTCGATTCCCTAGGCTGATGCACTAATGAATTTCAAAAATCCTTGAAAATGTCAAATTTAGGCACAACTTTTAAAGTTTGAGCGCTGGTAATTTAGGGAAATACTAACCCAGAACGGCGACCGACTGAGGCCCCCCTTAAATGAGCTATAATTGTGAATGTTTCATTTTTTATTTTTTAAACATTCTGTTTTATTGGTTTGATCCTTGATTATGACATTAACGATCCGAGGGTCTAGGGGTGTCCCCCAAATACCATTCTACGATGGATATACCATCATGAACAAATACCACTGGCGGCTAGAACCCCAAAGGCAACGTTTTTTCTGTAGACTACAAATTTGACAATTCTCTCGCGTGAAAAACCCCTAAATTTGCTTCATACTCATAAATGTCAACTCATAAATGTCTAATGGCTGAAAGTAATTCCCAAAAATGTATCAGCAACGTATTTATATTTTATTAGTAATCCCCCTCCCTCCCTACATGGACTAAACTCACAACGCCTAAATGGCTGAACTAATAATTTCATCAAAATGTGATAACGATTTAATTAGAAGAACCAAAAATGTTCAGAAAATTAGTTAAGAGGAAGTTAAAATAAGATGTATAATATGACGTACGAGTACGTTGTGCTCCATGTATCTACTATTATTCAAACATTCTACAAGTCGGCCAGACATGTAAAGGCTGTCCAGTTATGCAGGATACAAAATTATCCTAACCATACGAGTATTTGAAACTTAATATATTCGTAAATAACTCATTTGTAAACAACAGTGTTTGTATAATTTATATGAAGTATATATAATGCAAAATCTCTACTCTAAACGAATTACAATGATCAATAGGTCACGTTTTCTACATACTGCTGGATGAACTTTTTTTCTCGAATTGACCTTTGCCGACCTCTCGTTTGAGAGTCAACGCAATTAATTCATGTATTTACGAGTCAGTCTACAACTTGTTAAATTTAATTTCGATGCTACAAAGAGGTGCAAAACGAGACCAGACAACCGTCCTGAACTTTTGCTATGAAATAAGTTGAACAAAGAACCATCAGTGGAGGAAATCGTGAATGGATTTTTTCAAGCGTGACTCGGATGGGTTTTATTCTAGAACAAACATTTTCCATATACACACTCATACGTAGTCACACAGACAAACACGCTCTAAATACTCACACAAACTCATCCCAGACTCTCTCTAGTGTATTAATTAACACTCTTCCTCTGTCGCTAGGTAATTAATTACCTACATATTCATATACGATGAGGCTCGGAATATATTAACCCTTCGCCGCATCTGTCTTCTCGTTTCAATTTTTCCTTCATCCCTTAGAAACATTTTGCCGTTTCAAAACTCTCTCGTTTCAATACATTATGGAGAAGCCAGGATACCAGATGCCGGATCGCATGTCTGGCAGGAAACCCATGGAAACTTCCTGCATATTTGTCTTCTAATTTATTATATTAGGTACCTACATATTCGGTACCGTACAAAACTTCTAATTACTCGTATATTAGTTACCTAAAGTTTTCCGTGCTCTGTCTTGCTATACTTACTTTACTCAATTCCTTTGGCTCTGTTCGGAGCATCTAGGCACAGTAACACCGCCTGCCTCCTGCCTGACTTTTATGATTTGCTTCAAACTTCAAATTTCGAGATTAGGAGGAAAGTATATTATTTTATTTTGCACACAGCTGATCCGTATTTCTCCCAATTCTAAGATTAGAGTCGATCTGTCGATCTTGAGACGATAAAGTGAGAAGAGGAATGAATTTTGTCTTCTTTAATGCGAGCTAGGGAAAATTGAATTTTCCTATTAGCGATACGAAATACTTTAAAACATAATATAAATATACAGGGTTCGGCAGGGAGGTATGGATGATTTGAAATAATAGCTACACACTCATTTTCAAATGAAACTAAAATTTTATTATTTCAGTGTGTACCTTGGATGATGCCATTATGAAAATTAAAGAGGAAAAAAATAAAACATTGATTATGTACGAAAAATAACATCTGATAAGTGGTGTCCGTTTTTGTCCACACTCCTGTAGACGTTGTGGAGTGGCCTCCTCGGTCACCAGACCTGACACCTTGTGACTATTTTTTATGGGGCTACCTCAAATCACGTGTATACATACACAAACCACGTACACTTGAAGCCCTGAATGAAGCAATAACTCAAGAAATTCGAGCAATACCACGTCCAATGCTACAGAAGAGTATGGACAACTTCTCACAACGTCTACAGGAGTGTGTGGACAAAAACGGACACCACTTATCAGATGTTATTTTTCGTACATAATTAATGTTTTATTTTTTTCCTCTTTAATTTTCCTAATGGCATCATCCAAGGTACACACTGAAATAATAAAATTTTAGTTTCATTTGAAAATGAGTGTGGAGCTATTATTTCAAATCATCCATACCTCCCTGCCGAACCCTGTACATTATTTTACATATTTGGTGAATATTATTGAAACAAATTACATTGATCCTAAAAAAATAGCGAATTTCTCATTTTAGCGAATTTTTGAAGACATTGCAAAGGTCTCAAAATTTTCAGTAAGTAAAATGTTATACATGAAAATCCATTTTGGAAATTCCATGCTATATTCTGTAGTTCAACACTTTTCCACTCACACTAGGATCTAATACAACATTCAAAAATGCCCATAGTAACAAGATAAAGAAAGAGATCATTGGCCAACATTTTTGGTCCTCCGTAAGATTACAAGTTTTGAAAAATTCGGTTTTTCAAGGACATTGTCATTTAACATAATAATATTTTGTATACCGGGTGTCCCAGAAGTTATGGTCCACCCTCCGGCATTTCCGTATTTAATTACGTAATAAAATGGGCCCAACGCCATTTTTCATATTTTTTTGTAAAAAATTCAGGAAAAATACTTTTGCGCAAAAAAATTGCGCGCAATCGTGCGCAATTGACACTAACTTTGTTTTTTCAGATGGGAACCCCCATTTTTTATTGCAGATTCAGATTCTACGTCAAATTTCATGAAAAATTCATACCCGAATCGATTTTATTCATCGCGTGCAACTGGTACTTTTCGTGCGCAAAGTGACCAGGGTGCGCAAAAGTGAATTTTTTCTCACCCCAAGTGTGGCACATTTTTTTCATTATTTTTGACGCTGAATCACGTGGAATGAATCCTTTCTTCGATTTCATCGTTATTTTTCCAAATTTAGAAGGAAAAATAATGTTTTTCGTCTTTATTTTCCCTCACCCTTTCGCAATACGGGCTGGGTGGGGACCTGGCTAGATTAAAAATAAATTCCTCACTTCTAAATTTTAAAAAAAAATATTAGAAATAGTGGAAAGTTAAAAAAAATAGCTTCTCATCTCAAAATTTTCAAAAAAAAATTAAAAATCTCCGAAAACAAGTAGTAATAAAAAACTAAGATAATAATAATGAAATTTAAAAATCACAGCAACTGCTCGAAATTACCTCCTTTTGCCAGCAGACAAGTAACCTTAAATTTTTTTTAAAAGTTTTTAGATGAGAAGCTTTTTGATTTTTTTTTGTACAGTAAAGTAGTAAAGTAGTACCTACCTACTTTCCAACATTTTTTAAATTTAGAAGAGAGGAATCCTAATTAAGAGGAATTCTTAATCCTGCCATAGCCGGTCCCCAGCCCGTGTCGCGAAAGGGGGAGGAAAAATAAAGTCCAAAAACATTATTTTTCCTCCTAAATTTGGAAAAATAACGATGAAATCGAAGAAAGGACCTCACCACGTGATTCAGCGTCAAAAATAATGAAAAAAAATGTGCCACACTTGGGGTGAGAAAAAATTCACTTTTGCGCACCCTGGTCACTTTGCGCACGAAAAGTACCAGTTGCACGCGATGAAAAAAATCGATTCGGTTATGTATTTCTCATGAAATTTGATGTAGAATCTGAATCTGCAATAAAAAATGGGGGTTCCCATCTGAAAAAACAAAGTTAGTGTCAATTGCGCACGATTGCGCGCAATTTTTTTGCGCAAAAGTATTTTTCCTGAATTCTTCACAAAAAAATATGAAATATGGCGTTGGGCCCATTTTATTACGTAATGAAATACGGAAATGCCGGAGGGTGGACCATAACTTCTGGGACACCCGGTATATTTGAAATCAGTGGAGAAATCCCTATAAGAATACAAAAAGTTCACAATTCTAAAAGTTGTATTATTTAATTGAACATTCGCTCCTTACTCATATTGCATGAATACAACTTTTGAATTCTTCCCGCAATTCCAACTCCTTCATAACTCGTTTTCTACGTCACATTTCTCATTCAAAATGCCCAACTCGTTAACAGTATTAATTGCTGAACCTTCACGCTTCACTCAAAAAAGTTTTACGCGGAATGAAAAACGGCGGGAAAATGATTATTCCATCTCGACAGCTTTTTGCTTGGCAAGGCATCCCTGACTGGTCGAGAATTATCCATTCAAAGAACGTTCCCGGCGGTTTTTATGGAATTTCGAGATGAACTCGCGAGGTCCGTTTCGAATTAAATTCGTCACGAGTCCGAGAAATTATTCATTACGGTTGTTCACGATATAATACATTAATTTTTGACTTTTTTATTCCTTTTTCAAATTGAATTATTTCATTGTTCGAAGGAACTTCAAGGTTTTTATGACAAATAAAACAGGCGGTGGTCCGTTCCAGATTAACGTGGGTTTTGTGTAGATGAGACTCATTGGATTCCTCCAACTTATATGTTAATGTCGTTCTTACCATGTCACGAATAGAAAGAAGGATTACTCTTCATTTTGCCCTACCTAAAGGATTGCCAATAAGATGAAAATTATAGAAACCTACATTATTGTGATGAATGGTTCCCTGCCTTTCATTGTGCTTTTTTTGAGGTAAGTTATTGATAGCTTCACGTTATTGGTTGGTTAACAAACAGTAGAGGGGCGGTCTATCGCTGGGATGATTTATGGGGGATTGTAGGGTTGCAGGTGTCGTTTGTTTAGGTCCACTGAAAGTTCTTCAATAGTCTGGTTTCTGATTTGTATGATGAGGCAGAGTCGTGAGTAATTGGTGGTAAGAATTAATAATTATATATGTTATTTTTAAGGTAGATGCTAGTCACGGTATGTTGCAGAGTTCCTGACTTACCACGGAGCGATTGTCATAAGCCTTAGTACTTCATTTTGCCTTCTTAGTGGTCGGTTTTTTGTTCGCAGATCCCCAGAAAAAGCTCCTTCACTGCCATAAAGGTCTAGGTGGAGAGGAAATTTTAATATTTTGAGTATTCAGTTTTTAGGCTCTGAATGTTTATAAGAATCCGTTTTGAGGAATTTTGGGCCGATTTTCACAATTTAACATGTGCAACGCTCGGGTAACCAATAATGTGAAATAACCCCCTTATGTCTTTTGTTCCTTACTTACCCATCGATAATCCTTTAATTATCGCCAACTTATCCCTGTAAAGGGTAACTATAATATTTCATAACTATGTAGTTGAATTATTTGTGTAGTTACACCACTGAAAATTTTATTTTAAAATAAATAATTATATTCATATTATAATTCTATCGAATCTTGTGTTGCAGTTGTGGCCGATGACGTGCAGTACAGACTGGCTCAAGACCTTCTTTCGACCTACAACCCCGCCGTCCGACCTACTCCTAACTACTCTTACCCCCTCGATGTCGTGTTCGGAGTGTCCATCCATCACATCATCGACGTTGTGAGTACTCGTCGTATATTTTTTACAGCAAGAATAAATATTCATTTCCTCATCATTAATATTTATTTTCTCATCATAAAAAGCTCGTATATCAGAACTTGTTGAAGTTGAATTTTACAATAAATCATTTCAAGCTTTTGACCCACTTTAACCAATTTCGAGGATCGACTGGAATCTAGTTATTTCTTATACAACTTACTGTTCAGAAAAAATACGTTGGGTTCTGTTTTTATTTTTGTGAAGGATGAAAAAAACCAAATCCTGACGACCAATTGCTGGTTGACGCAGATTTGGTACGACCATCACTTGAGGTGGAACATGTCCGACTACGACGGCCTCGAGGTCATCAGACTCCCGTGGACGGCAGTTTGGAAGCCAGACGTCATCCTCTACAACAAGTGAGTGTGTTTTTGAACCATAATTATTCTTATATCGATACCTTGAAGCACAAAGGCGCTATGTCCAAAAACGGAGTTTTGAGAAAAACGCAAAAGAAGTTATCACCAGTGCACAATTCCCAAAATAATGGCTTATTACACTAAACTCATTCATTTCTCAAAGAAATTTTCGAGCTATAATCGTCAAGAAGGAAAATAATAGTTTTGTTAAACTTGAGTTTTACTGAAGTTGAAAAAAAATTTTAAATGTGGAAGATGGATGGACGTCGCACCTTTGTGCTTTACGGTACCGATATGATGGGTTCCGGGGTGGTTAGGGGTGAACCAATATAGGAGCTCATAAATACCACTAACTATTGTTTAACAAAATCTAAATTAAACATTGTAACTAAAACTTTTGAGGAAAAGATCACGTTGTACATACTCCGGTTTTTATCGAAAGATTTAGTTCATATCCTATACATATCCCTAGTATTTGTGATAAATAAAACAAACTAGTTTGAATATATTACATGTATATTATGTACACATTAAATGGGGGTGCGCCTGATTTTTTTTTTTTAATTTTTAATTGAAAGTAGACCTGATCTTGAGAATTTTGACACCAGCCGTACTCTTTTTAGATGAGTAGATCTTCTTCTATGATTTTTCAAAGTTACGAATGTTTATGACGTCACGCACTCCTCTCGCCAGGGCGGGTCCCCCCAGCCCATTGTGACGTCATGAACATTCGAAACTTTGAAAAATCATAGAAAAAGGTCATCTCACCCTATAAGGTCGTGGTTGGTGTCAAAATTCTCACAATGGGGTCTAGTTTAGATTAAAAATAATAATAAACAGTTTTTCCGACCCAAGCGCACTCCCCATTCTACCAATACTACATGACATGATTCCTAACTATATGTTCCTGAATCTGCCACCACGTGATAATCAATATTCATCCTCAATTCTCCGAAAATTCCGATTCAGAAAACGGTAATATACTACCTACGTTAATTTAAAATTTCAATATTAATTTAATATTTAAAAATTTATTTGAATCAAAATGCTGGAACAACGGGAATTAAACCACTCTTGCACGGCGCACAGGTTATACCCCTCCTTCAAGACAGCTCGGTCGTGAGGGTCATTGCCTAACCCTTTCCGAGCCTGTCGAATTACGTCTCGGGGATTTTGAAATACTGTACAGTTTCGGGGCTTAGAAACTTACCTAAGAGCTGAGTGAGGTATCTTGAGGTTTTTCGGAAAAGTCATTCGTAACAATGTACCTCATGTAAGAGGCAGCTTGATCTCATGGAACACATTGGCACAGTGATCAGAATAACCCAAAAAAGTGTACCTATTAAAATGTTGAGGAAAATCTATTCATAAATTTTAGTTACGGAAACTTAAAAATAATATTCATTACACCTTTGTAATTGCAAAGATAAATTAACTTTGTATAATCAAGTTGTTATAATAGATAAGCATTTTTTAGTAACGAAAACTATTATTGATAATATTTCGAGTTTTCTCAACCAAAGCTTCAAGGATTTTCCTGATGCTGCGTGAATAAACTATGACAATATTTCGTTTTTTTCATAATTTGATTTGATTATCAGTCACGAAATATTTAAATTTCTTTTCTTTTTATTTTTATGATTCAATTTCAAATGAACTCTTTATTTGAAAAAAATATTATGACAGCCACTAAGTTACTAAATTTGATTATGTTTAAGCTACCTAAATATACGAAATATACTTTTTTCTACTTGTACAATAATAATTTCAGGGCGAAATATTCAATTTATTTTTCATGTTTCATTTCTTCATTTTTTCTCATTAAGAGATTATATAGACTACATTTTAAAATGTTAAATGGTACCTAATATATTATATTTGAATATTTCGCCCTGAAATTATAAATTATTATTTGTACAAGTGGTTCCGGGCTGATTCCTAAGCAGAGGGAGTAGGGTTTTAGTTCATATAAATTTAAAAAATATATATTATATATTTTTTAATTTATATAAAATTTTTAAAATTATTTTTAAGAAGAACTTATTTTGACAGTCATTAAGTGGAATAAATTTAATAGGTAATAATAATCCCGGTACCTAGGGAAGAAACAGAAAACGGTTCAGCTTGGGGATTGGTCGAACAATTCGGAGGCAGAACAGCTCAACTATTGATCATTGGGTTTTCCTCAACATTCGATTACGAATAACCTGGTCAATGCGTACTATACGTCAAAAATAAGCTGTTTCCCCTCCAAACTTTCTTAGGTGAATCTGTGGAGAGGGCTCTCCGACTCTCACTAATTGTTTTATTAATTTTTTGACGTGACAACGTCTTATAAATTGGTTTGCCGGGTGACACTTCAAGAAAATGCGTTACGCTCCGCTCACGTTATGCGCTCACAATGAGAGCGAGTAAGAGGCACGCGTCCCTTCCACTCGAGCACAGTTAGCCCGCCTAAGAGCGAGAGAGACAGAGCGAGAGAGATAGGCATACACACTGGTTCATGTCTTGCGCTTCTATTTAGGCGCCTGCATACAATTTTACACGTTGCCAGTTAATTGTAAAACGATTGTGTAGTGATAATGTGAAGGTAGTTTCGTCCATCGCAACAATTCAAACAGCAAAGGTAAATAATTTCAGACTGATAATATAACATGATGAAATAAATGACGTTTATTTCGTTTCTCAACCAATAATAATTTGTTTAAATTTTGAATTTTTAATTTCACATAATAATGTGAAAACGATCAAATAGGAACAAATAATTAAAATAAACAAAGTGTTTATTTTAAAGCCACCTGTAATTCAATAATAAGACTTTCAATATTATGAAGAGCACAG
This sequence comes from Apolygus lucorum, assembly GCA_009739505.2. Lineage (NCBI taxonomy): Eukaryota > Metazoa > Arthropoda > Insecta > Hemiptera > Miridae > Apolygus > Apolygus lucorum. The sequence continues at coordinate 20,992,840 of CM019173.2, forward strand.
TTCTCTTATTATTGAATTACAGGTGGCTTTAAAATAAACACTTTGTTTATTTTAATTATTTGTTCCTATTTGATCGTTTTCACATTATTATGTGAAATTAACATCGGAAATCACAGCGGGAATCACAGCGGTTAAAATTATTTTACCACTCAAAGTCGTTGTCACGTAATAAAACTTTCGCCCGTATACCGACTTTACAGGCAACCAATTTTTTTTTTCGTGTATTTTTATTCCAGCGCCGACCCACAGTACAATTCCGCTGTCATCAACAGTAACGTGATCCTGAGAAACACTGGGGAAGTGACGTGGCTGAGTCACGGGATTTACAAAAGCAGTTGTCATATAGACGTGCAGTACTTCCCCTTTGACATTCAGAGTTGTCATATGAAATGGGCATCTTGGACCTACGACGGTTATCAGGTAACTCTTTTTTTTTAATTTAGTATAATCTGCATCTCCCCTCTTCGGAGGAGGTTTGTGGTGATCCAATGATCGTAGAACAATGTGGTAATACTATGCAATCTAGAAAATCGCACCCGTCACTCTGTAGAATTAGGCCTAAGATATTTCCTTATGCAGATCATCCTTCAATATTGTGGATTTTGATATCAAAAGGGTATAGTACCTGGGCATTTGCCGCCAGCCATTCCGAATAAGCCATCTGTTCACGGTGGAACCTTTATATATTATATGAGAGGAAAAACCCTGAAAAGAAAAGGATGAAAAAAAATCCTGTAACCATAACTCCGTTGTACCCTGATTAAATTACGTTGGAGCGTATTTCCTTTTAAGAGGGGACGGACCAGTGATGGGAAGTCCTCTAGAACTGCGAGAGAAAGGGGGGAAATGTATCAGGCCGTTGTAGAATCCAATAAAGTTTTTTAACAACTCCGATATCTGGTTGATGGATAAGGGGGGTCGGAGTACCTTGAGGGTAAAACTGAGGTCTTTTAAGGGTGTCAAGGTGGAAGGTAATCTAATAACATCGGTTTTAGAGGTGTAACTCTCACTTATGATTGAATTAATCGATTGAATTAATTAAATAATGATCTATGGATTCCTCAGAACGAGGCAATGGTTCCAAAAATTCTTAATGTACTCGTACTAGAATCACGCAAATTTTGGGAATATTTGAGGCAAAATAGTATTTCTTATTTCTCTTCTTATAAAAAATTTCTTATTTCTGTTGGATCAGTACCTTGGAAGACCAGGAAAAGGTGGACAAATTATGAGCTTTTAGGACGTCCCACAGTAAGACTTGGGCGTCCTAATGCGATTAATTTGGGCTGAAAGAGGACGACAATCAGTGGAGAAATAAAAACATACATCCGAATCCGCGAAGTGAGTGTGGGTGAGGGTGTCCACTATTTCTGACTCAAAATACTAACTAAATTTCGTAGCGTGAAACAGTTTAGTCCAGTAGGAAGGTAAATAAAAATATATGTTTTATCGCTTAAAAATGGATTAACCCTTATCCAATGGGACGTCCTTTGAAATGCATGGATCATATGCTAAACAATTTGTTTCATTATGACACCAACATAATTATTCCGTTTCGGGTTTAGCTATAGGAACGTTATCTCACTACATTCATAGTGTTAAGTTTCCTATAACAACCTTTCAAATATGCCTCCTCCCTGGTGAGACCACATTTCTTCCCACTGGAAGGCGTGGGAAAGATCTTCATTTCTCTCAATATTATCTTATCATCTTATTTCTCTTATCATCTCCTTTTCTTCATCTCTCCCAATCGGCTCTTCCATATTGGAGCTCTTAATGCCAACACTAACACCATGTTTATTAGTCCTATACTCACATAAATTATTATTATTATTTGTTGCATTATTATCATTATTTTTTTCATTATTATTATTATTATTATTGTATTTGCCACACTACATCGAAACATGATCCATCAACTTCTATTGCCGTTGTACTCGTAAGTTTGACCGATAATTGAAACCCAACCTCTGAGTTTGTCGTTCGATTGAGTTTTACCAAGACTCTGACCAAGTCTGACGTCTTGCGGTGGGACCTGCTGAGAGGTTGGCCGGTTTTTGTTGTTGACGTCAATACCGCCTGTCGAGCTCTTGTTGCCACCTTCAGCTGCGGTCACCTCTGCTCGTTTGAGGTTCAGACTCAGCAAATAATCGAGTTGCAAAAGAACACTCGAACCGTTTTCCTTATCACGAATTATCACAATACCATTTTCCATTAATACACGGCAGTTATTGGAATATGGTGTCTACGGGGCTGATGGCATGAGCGGTCCCGCCGAGAGAGGAAGTGTTGTTCTCGTCTTTGAAAACAACACGCGCGGTCCCGTTCCACGCAGGCAGTTCAGTGTCGTTATTTGTCGTCATGGAGTCATAGGTCACATTTTTGGTCTTTCGGGCTGCCCATGGTTCAACCAAACGAAGTGGGTGATGCTTTTTCCGACTGGGTTAAGTGCTTGCACCAACTGCTCAAGCGATTCAGTACGTACTATATATTCATGACAATTACATCGGTGATTAGGCACTTTTCTCTCCAGATATGTGGGCTAGTTGAGTGAGTGATAATATTGTTAGTACTACAAACATTTGTGAATAATTTAATTCGGTATTCAAAACCAACTTCAGTGGACAGCTTCCAACCATCTTCATTTTGTGACACACAAGTTAGCTATCAAGTTGACGTTTACGTAAAAATAAACACCAATTCAGTTGACTTCAGGCATAGGGGTACTGGTGGGGAAAGTACCCGCAATTATTGAAATTTAAACAAGAAAATAGTAGCACAATGGTATGGATTTTTCTAGAAAAAGGATCGTGACTCACGTGTAGAGGCGCCTCTCTGCAAGTTGACTGGGGCCCCAGTGCTGATTTCCTGTAGTAAATTGGAGACTGACGAGTGTACCAAAAGGGAAATTCTGAGGGAGGTATCACGTAACGAAACTTCTCTGAACTGAACATCAATTTGAATTAGAATTTGAATAGGAATTGGGGCGTCGCGAGGACTTGGCTGTTCAAATGGCGGATGAAGAAGAACAACTTACTGGAAGAAATAATCAGGTAGGTAGGAGTAGAGAGAAAGGAAAAGGGGTACCACTGCTACCATCCTACAATCATTATCTGAGATTAACCAGGTACTTTAACGAGGAACCATTGGATTTTGAAACTAAAGGCAAAATAACAAAAAAATGGACCGACCTCAAAAATGATGTCCGTGAACCCCAAAAAGGAAAAAATAATAAACATAGCGAAAACACACTGATGTATTAGGTTGTTGGATATAAATATCTTGTCAACAGATGGTATGTTGGAATACCAAATATTATTTGTAATGTGATTCACACTCATTGTCACACTCATATCCTCCATCATACGATAGCAGTGACGTACTACCCAATAGTTTTGGAACACTTATCTCTACTCGTATTCATGTTTTGTAATACTCATCAGATCATGTGAGTATTACTTAATAACCACAGTGTATCCAGATAGGTAGGTAGGTACGCATTGAAGTCGCCGCCGTGCCCACCTGTAGACACAAACTAATCACCTTCCTTACTTGATGATCTGGTTAGCATTACAAGAGTAAGTACCTACCATTGAGTTACAATGTGCTCCCCAAACTATCAGGTACCTAGTACGTCTCTGCTGCCATATGGGTATGATAGTAAGTGTGAACCTCCCTAGGAATGGTTGTGACGAGTAATTTGAGACTCCATTATTACATGAGACTGTTTATTTTATTGGTGGATATATTATATTGTAGCAACATACCTTCGGAATCGTTGTTACCTAATTAACGTTCAAAACCGTCCACAATTTTAGACAAAAAGATATATACGTTCATACTCGGTGTGGAAGCATGTCTGTGGTATGGGAGGTATGTACCTATATTTCCGAAAACGAATAAAATGTTGGTAAGTAGAACATCTAGGAGACGTTTGTGTCTACAGGTGGGCACGGCGGCGACTTCAATGCGTACCTACCTACCTATCTGGATACACTGTGGTTATTAAGTAATACTCACATGATCTGGTGAGTATTACAAAACATGAATACGAGTAGAGATAAGTGTTCCAAAACTATTGGGTAGTACGTCACTGCTATCGTATGATGGAGGATATGAGTGTGACAATGAGTGTGAATCACATTACAAATAATATTTGGTATTCCAACATACCATCTGTTGACAAGATATTTATATCCAACAACCTAATACATCAGTGTGTTTTCGCTATGTTTATTATTTTTTCCTTTTTGGTGTTCACGGACATCATTTTTGAGGTCGGTCCATTTTTTTGTTAAAAAGGTTTTTATTTTATTATTTTTCCATTTTATATTATTTTTTATTTTTCACTTTTTAATGGTCCTCAATTTGAATCAGAAATTAATTTACCCGCAGTTTTTCGATCAGTTTTCGCAATGTAGATCTACTTCAATACTGTGCATCATTTCAGTAAGGTGAACTAGAAGCCATAGGGTGGACGACATTTTGTAATCCGGATCAATTTCCATACGTGTAGATGAGTTTCCGTTTATGGATCAGTTTCAGGAGGTATTGGGGTCACTTTCCTTCTTAGCCATCTACTCTCATATCCCTTAACTGTTCGACTTCCCTCATATATCGTAGGTACTTGGTAGTTCTGACAACACAATTCAACAACTCAACCATGACATGATTGACGAGGGAGCTAAGTGCCACATCCACTTCATATAAAACCCTTTATCACCTAACTGCACTATATACCTCATATTTGGTACGGCACTATTCAGTTCTGACGATCTCCTATACCATTACCTACCCTACTATTTATGAATGACGAAGAAGCGATGTGCTACACCCACTTGGTAGAATACCCTCTCATCACCTAACTGTACTATATACCTCATATTTGGTATAGCTCAATGTACTTCTGAAGATCTCCTATACCATAACCTACCCAACTATATTATGGATGACGAGGAAGCTATGTGCTACACCCACTTGGTAGAATACCCTCTTATCACCTAACTGTACTATACACCTCATATTTGGTATGGTACTATGCAGTTATGGCAATCTCCTATACTATTGCCTACCCAACTATATTATGGATGACGAGGAAGCTATGTGCTACACCCACTTGGTGGAGTACCCTCTCATTACCGAGTTGTACTATAAACCTCATATTTGGTATGACACTATGCAATTATGGCAATCTCCTACACTATTGCCTACCCAACTATATCATGGATGAGGAGGAAGCTATGTGCTACACCCACTTGGTAGAATACCCTCTCATCACCTAACTGTACAATTATATCCCTAATATTTGGTACGGCACTATGCAGATCTGACGATCCCCTACACTGTTACCTACCCAACTATATTATGGATGAGGAGGAAGCTATGTGCTACACCCACTTGGTATAATACCCTCTCATCACCTAACTGTACTATTTTATTTCTAATATTTGGTACGGCACTATGCAGTTCTGACGATCTCCTATACCATTACCTACCCAACTATATTATGGATGAGGAGGAAGCTATGTGCTACACCCACTTGGTAGAATACCCTCTCATCACCTAACTGTACAATTATATCCCTAATATTTGGTACGGCACTATGCAGATCTGACGATCCCCTACACTGTTACCTACCCAACTATATTATGGATGAGGAGGAAGCTATGTGCTACACCCACTTGGTATAATACCCTCTCATCACCTAACTGTACAATTATATCCCTAATATATGGTACGGCACTATGCAGATCTGACGATCCCCTACACTGTTACCTACCCAACTATATTATGGATGAGGAGGAAGCTTTGTGCTACACCCACTTGGTAGAATACCCTCTCATCACCTAACTGTACAATTATATCCCTAATATTTGGTACGGCACTATGCAGATCTGACGATCCCCTACACTGTTACCTACCCAACTATATTATGGATGAGGAGGAAGCTATGTGCTACACCCACTTGGTAGAATACCCTCTCATCACCTAACTGTACAATTATATCCCTAATATTTGGTACGGCACTATGCAGATCTGACGATCCCCTACACTGTTACCTACCCAACTATATTATGGATGAGGAGGAAGCTATGTGCTACACCCACTTGGTAGAATACCCTCTCATCACCTAACTGTACAATTATATCCCTAATATTTGGTACGGCACTATGCAGATCTGACGATCCCCTACACTGTTACCTACCCAACTATATTATGGATGAGGAGGAAGCTTTGTGCTACACCCACTTGGTAGAATACCCTCTCATCACCTAACTGTACAATTATATCCCTAATATTTGGTACGGCACTATGCAGATCTGACGATCCCCTACACTGTTACCTACCCAACTATATTATGGATGAGGAGGAAGCTTTGTGCTACACCCACTTGGTAGAATACCCTCTCATCACCTAACTGTACAATTATATCCCTAATATTTGGTACGGCACTATGCAGATCTGACGATCCCCTACACTGTTACCTACCCAACTATATTATGGATGAGGAGGAAGCTATGTGCTACACCCACTTGGTATAATACCCTCTCATCACCTAACTGTACAATTATATCCCTAATATATGGTACGGCACTATGCAGATCTGACGATCCCCTACACTGTTACCTACCCAACTATATTATGGATGAGGAGGAAGCTTTGTGCTACACCCACTTGGTAGAATACCCTCTCATCACCTAACTGTACAATTATATCCCTAATATTTGGTACGGCACTATGCAGATCTGACGATCCCCTACACTGTTACCTACCCAACTATATTATGGATGAGGAGGAAGCTATGTGCTACACCCACTTGGTAGAATACCCTCTCATCACCTAACTGTACAATTATATCCCTAATATTTGGTACGGCACTATGCAGATCTGACGATCCCCTACACTGTTACCTACCCAACTATATTATGGATGAGGAGGAAGCTATGTGCTACACCCACTTGGTATAATACCCTCTCATCACCTAACTGTACTATTTTATTTCTAATATTTGGTACGGCACTATGCAGTTCTGACGATCTCCTATACCATTACCCACCCAACTATATTATGGATGAGGAGGAAGCTATGTACTACACCCACTTGGTAGAATACCCTCTCATCACCTAACTGTACTATTTTATTTCTAATATTTGGTACGGCACTATGCAGTTCTGACGATCTCCTATACCATTACCCACCCAACTATATTATGGATGAGGAGGAAGCTATGTACTACACCCACTTGGTATAATACCCTCTCATCACCTAACTGTACTATTTTATTTCTAATATTTGGTACGGCACTATGCAGTTCTGACGATCTCCTATACCATTACCCACCCAACTATATTATGGATGAGGAGGAAGCTATGTACTACACCCACTTGGTAGAATACCCTCTTATCACCTGACTGTAGGTACTATTATATCCCTAATATTTGGTACGGCACTATGCAGATCTGACGATCCCCTACACTGTTACCTACCCAATCGTGTTATTTGTGTTGAGAGAGCTATGTGCTACACCCACATGGTAGAATACCTAACTAACAGTACTATGATTATCCTTCATATTTGGTAGGAAAACTCACATACTCGAGCATTGATAAACACGTTTGATATGGCTCATGCAGGTTCTGAGCGAATAACCCAGTATAATTTCCCTCTTTCTCATCACCGCAGCACCTTTTAGTTATCGGAACCCCCCTCATATAGTATATCATTTTAAAGCTTACAATCAGACCTTTAATTTGACTATACACAAATGGTCCTCCATCGACTCAGTCGGAAGTCACAGGGCAAGAAGAGTGAATGCGGACCAATATTCCCGAAAACGGGACCCACGTTTTTCAACTTCATTCACAAATTTTCGATACTTCTAACAAAGCAAAATGAAATCTGTTTGAAACGGGACCACCACGGATACTTGTAGAACAAATTTCAAAAAGAACCAGACAGATTGGTACCAGAATAAAGAAATGCAAGCGACTCGGACATACAAAAAAAAAAAAAAAAAAAAAAAAAAAAAAAAATCGTCGTCCCACGACAACCCGAATTGAGTACCTCCTCTTTCGCGCGCCTTCGGCGCGTTGAAGTCGGTCAATTAGACCGTGAGGAGATCTCATTGGCCAAGTTCATTTAAATTATTGCAATTAGTACCATCCGAAATGCTTGTGATATTACTTATCACGCGATATTGTGACGCTGAAGTCTGTGTGGACTGACTAGATACCTATACAGGGTGTCCCATATGTTATCCACCAAACTTCGTGAGTAGTTTCTACAAATAATTTGCAACAAAAAGTGTCTCCTAGCAATTTCCTTTTAATCCCCTTAAATCCGACTTTTTTTACTTTTAATATTTTTTTCGAGTTTTCGACCTTACACCATTCAAACGGTCGTAACTCCCTTAAATTAGACTCAAAAATTACAAATAAGGATATCGTTGGAAAGAGCGTGAAATTTCTCAATAGATGAGCCGTTGGCCAGTCGAGAGAAACAAAACGCTAGAGTAGTATTTTTACCTCAAACTTGAAAAATATATCCAATTTCTGTTTTTGGTGAAAATGTTGATGATTTTTCCTCATTGAAACAAGGTATTTGCCAGAGGGGCTCAAAAGCTTAAAAACTGCTCCATTTCATCAGCTTTCCAACGGTTACCCAATTTTTAGTTTTACTGTGGAATTTTAGGGAGAAAATGGTGTTTCAATGAGAAAAAACGTGTATTTTTTTTCAACGAAATCAACGGTTTGACGTGGGGACGTGGTGCTTGGTAGGAGGGGCGGCGGAGCAGACCCCGGATTCCTCCCGTCCAACCGACGATTTCGTTGAAAAAAATTCACGTTTTTTTGCATTGAAACACCATTTTCTCCCTCTAATTCCACAGTGAAACTAAAAATTGGGTGACCGTTGAAAAGCTGATGAAATGGAAAAGTTTTTAAGATTTTGAGCCTCTCTGGCAAATACCTTGTTCCCATGGTGAAAAATCATCAAAATTTTTGAAAAAAAAAACACAAATTGACAAATTTTAAAGTTTGAGGTGAGAAAACTACTCTAGCGTTCAGTTTTTCTCAATTTGTCAACGGTTCATCAATTGAGAAATTTCACGCTCTTTCCAACGGTATCCTTATTTTTAATTTTTGAGTGCAATTTAAGGGAGTTATGACCGTTTTAAAAGTGTAAGGTCGAAAACACGAAAAAAATCTTAAAAGTCGGATTGTAAAAATTGGTACGAGACATTTTTTGTTGCAAATTAGTTTTAAAATCGACTCCCAAAGTTTGGTGGATAACATATGGGACACCCTGTATATTTTTAATAACAAAATTTAAAAAATGTTCTTTTTTGTGCCTACCAAATACAATATTAATATTGTGGGAGGGGGGTGAAAGGGACTCCTTTTGAGTGAGATTTCTACCACAAATTTGTACTACAAATGGAACCGCTCGTACATTATGAGTCTGCGTTGGACAGGACCGCTCGTACACATAGATCTCAACCAGATCCTGTACACCACTTAGCCGGACCGCTCGTATAAGTACCCGTCTACGGTTGGGAAAACGAGCACCAAATGTTATCTCTCACTAAAACCGCCAAAAATTGTTGTGAAAAAACGGATTTGTTGAGAATGAGACCGACGTCAGCTCATCAACATTGTCCCTATAAATGACTTGGGAATTTTTTGTTAAATCAAAAATTGTAACGCTGGCATTTTAATCTCATTCGATTCAGAATTTGAGAATCTACTACTCCTTGCTTCAATAACTACGAAGGTAAAGAAGCTTTGAAAACAATTTCTCAATCTTGTTGCTGTTTTTTTTTTCAATTTGGAAAACCATCAATGTGAGCTGAAAGCAATTTTTCTGAATGGCTGATTTTGCTCAAATTTGGGGGTAGTTGGGGACTAGCTTCAAGGCGATCTCGTATTCATTGCATCTGTAGGAGCCATTTGTGTGAAGTTTTAATTGGAAAACAATCTCCTTGGTGTCGTTTTTTTTTCTTTGAGAAACAATTATCCAGCTGATCTGACTTCATACAGGTAATTTTCAATGCTCCTGGTGATGATACCACGGAGTACGCCTGCCGTGATGCCCAACTCTTATAGTTGCGTGGGATTTTTCCCACAACACGGTTGCAGCAACAACCATGAGCCCTGTTTTCAACTCTTATGACTCCCATTTCTTTCATCTTTGAAAAATGATATTATACATTGTTTACCGATCGACCAAACTAAATGTCAAAGAATGAGATACTTAACTGTCAAGATTGAAAAAATTGTTCCATTTTAATAAACAAAAACCTCTGAAGATGATCATCCTTCCGGAAGACTCGGCCCAACTTGTTGAAGACTCGACTCTGAAGCGATTGAATCTTGATTGCGACCGCCAGCCGCTTCTTGGGGCACACTTAGCTTTTCAAGAGATGGAGAGATGAAAAGTTTTCATGGAAACCTGTTTCAGTTCCGAAATTGGAAGGGAAGCTGAAATTCTTGTTCCGTGAAACAAAGTTACGAAATTAGTCCGGCGGTTTTCCGCCCTTTTAGGAGAAAACGCAAAACAGTTTTGAAGGAAGAGGTGGATAGGAGGCTGGAGGGGGTGTCGGATGATTTACATGCAAAGCAGTCGGGAGGTAGAGGGATGAGGTTATTGGTCTTGCTTCCGACGACTCCTCAAGCGCAGTAGAAACTTAGTATTCTGTCGGAGGTAGATTGTTTCGACATACCTGCCATTTGGCAGTTTCCGTTCATTACTCCAACAGTTTCAATGCAAAGTAGCAATGAGAAAAAATCTAGAAATGGCTTCCAAGTAGGCGATACACAAGCTCTTGCACAAAGCTACACACAAAGCTCCCCAGAAGTAGGTGATACCCAGCTCCCTGAAAAACTTCAAATCATAACGCTCCATATACGCTGTGTAGAATCAAAATGTGACATCTTTGAGCAATAGCTTTAACTTTACAACAAACGAGAACACCAATTTTCATTCTTAACATTCATTCAATCAATATTCTACGTAAAAAAAACCGCTGCAAAATATTACACAAAGGATTGTTATTTTTCTATACCGATCACTCGTCTGCAAAGAACCCGGCTTTGCCATGATCACCACCTACCAATCATAGATACTACCTACCTACCACGTACCTACAGCGATCGCATTTTAGTCAGCTAAAATTTGAACGAAGATTGGGCCTCTTTTGCGATTCACACTCGTGTTTCTTATTTAGCGCAAGTCCAACCCTTTTTTGTAGGTAGCGAACGGTTTGTCCTATAGAGCTCCAGGTGGTCTCTAAAAATTCAATACTACCTTAAATTGATGGAAAAACAATACCTTTATATCAAAATTTTTTGAGCTTGGGCGTTTCCAAAATTTCAACCCTTAGAAGTGACCGACACCAACCAAAAGCTTCGGGGCCCCAATATTGGAGCCCATGTACCAAATTTCATCAAAATCGGTCCATGGGAACTAAGGAAAGCGCCGCGGACGGCCAAATTTTTATTCGATTTTTGGATTCTACGTACTTACCTTGAAACGTAAACTAACTAATTTTGAGGGGGTCAAAGGTTCATTATTGAAAATAATAAACCAAAATAAGACGATATTTTTAGTGCCTGACAGCCTAAATCTCAATATACACCCAAAAATAATTGTTATTATGGCTCCAAAAAAAACATATGATGAAAATAATGATGACTGAGTTTGTTCCATTTGATTCTGAAAAACTTTTTTTGTTTTGTTTTGTTTTTTCATGAAAAAATTACCTCGGGTTTTTTAGTGAACAAAGGTCTAAGGGATTCGTTCTTATTAAATGAAATTTTCCGTTGAAACTTGAATGAATGAATAAATGAAATACATGCTATATTTTTCAAAATCCAAAACTTACAAAAATATTTAACGTATTTATATACCTACAGATTACCAATAACTGCCATGAAGCCAAAACATGATAAGCCTTTTGCCATCGAGGCCCGTCGGCAGAGGTTCCGTATAAAGTTAAAGTAAAGTGATAAAATATTTAAACAGATTATGTAATAGTTGACGCGGAAGGAACATGGAGTCACGGAGGTACATAATATTATTATTATTACAATTTTCTCTGTACAAATGAATTTTTATTTTGTTTATATTAGTTATTCCATCGTTCTGCACATGATCCGTTGAAACTTAAGTTGCAGTAGAAATTGAAGTTCTCATTTATAAAACAAATTTAATGTTCAAAGATGCCATAATTTTAATTTTACGCAAACTTTGAAGTTTTAAATTTCAAAAAATTCCCTCTCTTTGTGTGTTTTAAAAAACCCGGATTTTTTTTAACGTGATTTATTATTGCAATTGAATATTAAATACAATCCATCTACAACAAAATTACATATCATTTTTACACACCTTAAGAGCCCGTTTACAGTAAAACGCAGTCCCTTCTCATAACAGTATCTTCAACACTGAGCTATAACTGCACTTTAACAGCACTGAGCTATAACTGCACTTTAACAGCACTAAGTCCAGTGGTTTTTTTCGCTTGAGTCGCCGGAGTTCATATTCGTTGTCCAAAACGTAGAGCATTTCAAGGTTCTCATGATTGTGGAGGCGTTGTTCGTGCCTCCTTGAGTACCTTGCAATAATTTTGTGGACTGTTTCCATCCCCAAGTCTCGATGAATATCATCGTTCCTCATGTACCAAGGTGCACGCACTATACTTCTCAGTATTTTATTTTGGGAGGTTTTCGGATATTTTGAGCATAAAGTTTTACGTCAAAGTTTTAAGACAAAATTGGCAATAAATTTGAGAAAAATCAGTTTGAGGAAAACGGGCTCGTCTCGAGGCGAATCTGCACCAACCTGAATATTTAGAATTTCATCTCTAGTGAACATTTTCTGGCACATGGAAGATAATGGTTTCGAACGGGGAAAATAGTATCGTGTTTTGGGGTGCTGTTTGGACTCCTTCAAGTCATATCTCTGTGCAAGGATTGTTACATACAGAGGTACAATTCTAAAATTGAGCTTTTTGGATGATTATAATTTTTCCTGAGGCATGAAAGTGAACAGTAACACTGGGGGTCGATAATAGACGTCTGTGCGGCGAAGAGAGAGGAAACCTGATCCGAGATGTGGGTAGTTAGAGTACACGGATCCACTCGCTTGTGAGGTAGTGTCGGTACACACACACACACCGACGAGTGTCTGTGTAGTGAGGTAGTACCTAATGAAATCGACGGTTTGTAAAGAAGAATTGCCCCCTCCGGGCAACCAACAGGTGTCAGAATCCACGACGGTGGAAAAACTGCGAAAGTTGAGTGGGTTCGTGGGAAAAGGAAGGGGGGCAATAACGAGGAGTCCGTGGGTACGGGGGGCGATAAAAGGGGTCGATAAAGTAGAGGTTTGCCTCGAGGTGGTTCCCGTTTTTTCTGTTTTTGTGGATACTTTCCTTCCTCTGTTCCCTAGAACGAATTCTTTACTCGGAAAAAGCTCCATTATTAATAATAAAAAATATTGTTTATTCGAACAAACCAAATCAAATTAACGTAGTGGTAGGATTTCTTGAGAACTGAAATTACGTCAACCTAAATAAAATTCTAATTATAATATTACAGGCTTCATACCATCTAGGTACACCAATTGGAGATACCCCATACCATCCAAGAATTGGAGGTAGAAATGAGCCTTTGAAGTGGTTGTTTCTCTCGAGTAAACCAACAAGTTTCGGCGTTTTTAACCTTCTGTTACGACTTTTTTCAAGATTTGGAGGTAGAAATGAGCCTTCGAATTGGCCTTTTCTCTCGAGTAAACCAACAAGTTTCGGTGTTTTCAACCTTCTGTATCGACTTTTTTCAAGATTTGGAGGTAGAAATGAGTCTTTGAAGTGGCTGTTTCTCTCGAGTAAACCAACAAGTTTCGGTATTTTTAACCTTCTATCTTGATTTTCCCAAGAATTGGAGGTAGAAATGAGCCTTTGATTTATTTGGCACTCACTGTATCAGTAAGTTACTGATATCGCAGTGACCGTTTCGCAGTTGAGTAGACATTCAACTTTCCTGGTCCTGTCTAATTTGTTGAGATGGTATTTTCAAGTGTTATTACAGGAAAAAGTCTCCTTTATTTTATTCTCCTCAAACAAGATTGATATCTCATTATTGGTAACCATCAAATTTCGTTGAACTTAGGAACCTCCCCGACTGTTCCAATGGCGCTTTTCCCATTTACCAATTCTTTTCAATTACCTCCTGGTACTATGGAGTTGTTGTCAAGCTGTGAATCGTTGCTTAAGGAATTTGAATACGAAGGAATAGGAAGTTTATTACGTTTCGGCAACTACTGGAGTCCTCGTCCACCTTCATTCCTTCTTCAATGTTCAATAAATTGTTTTTTTCTCTCTCAGGAATAGGAAGAAAGTTTTATTGGAATTTCAATACTGATCCCAAAAACACCACATATTCTCGATATACCGATTCTTGAATCCGTCAAATCTAGTTTATAATAGCGAACGCGTGAATTCAATTAGAAGATGCTATAATGAAATGATTGTTCATTTGACCTGAGAGTAAGGTCACGTAATATTGATTTTTGTGTAGTTGGAGCTGGTTCAGCAGAGCAAGGATGGAGATGTTAGCAACTACCAACCGAACGGCGAATTCGACCTAATCAGCTTCACTCCGATCAAAGACGTCAAATTCTACAGCTGCTGCAGCGAGCCTTACCCGGACATCACGTACATCATACAGCTGAGAAGACGTCCTATGTTCTACGTCTTCAACCTAATCCTCCCCTGCATACTCATCAATTGCATAGGTAGCATATCGCGTCAATATCCTACACCTGAGAGGGATCCCGGACGTACGTGACTAGTTTACTTAGAGAGGGGAAGGGGCCAAGGAAACAGTAGTAATCGATCACCGTATTTGGCTAGATTTAGATGCTTTGCAAAAAACACAAAAATTTCAGTCGAGTGGGTGTGGCACATAGCTTCCTCGAATCTATAACTCGATCCGATGCACAGTAATAATCTCGTAACTTCAGTCTCCTAGTATCTACCACTACCCTTCAAATTTGAAGACCACATGACGATGATTTCTATAGGGAACCATCCAGCGTTGCAACTACCTGGCTACTTTCAATCCAGGGGCAATAATTTTCGTGGAGGACCATCTTCACCCCAAATCCAGACAATTTCATCAAAATCGGCACCAAAATTTACATTTACATGACAATAATGCAAGGTACACTGTGATTGATGTTCTGAGATTATCTACAATGCATCGGATGATCGGGTTATGGATACGAGGAAGCTATGTGCACCCACTTGGTACACTTTTTTATTGAACAAACCAATTTGATAAATTAGCTTAAAGAGTTATTTCTGGTAGTTATAATACAATATTGTTGCATATACCTCCTGCAGTATTCGACTTACTATCTCGACGGACTGACCGATAAGTTAGTTTGCAGATTGAAAGAATGCGGATGGTTTGGTGAGGTGTCCATGTGTATTACAATCCCAAAAACATCGCCTTTCTTCTACCTGTCACTCAAGCCAGGGAAAATGAGACCGAGGGTTGTTGACTACAGACTCATGATGAAGTGAAAGGATTGATTTATTACAGGCAAAACAAAACGAATACAGAACACTAATAAAAAATAAAACAGGTTCCTTACCCTTGGGAAAGTCTTATCAATAAAGAGAATGTACATTCATTCAAAAATAAAATCACGCTTCCAGTACCTAAAGGATGTTGCTTCTTTCAAATTTTAAAGGCGACTGAAGGGCAAACAGAAGGGCTAGTGAACTCATATTCGAGATAAAAATCCTTCCTAACAATTGGCTGAGTGGAGGGCTCTCTACCTTATTATGACTCGAGTTGCTCGATGCCTGGATTACGATTACTAAGGCTCGACCCTTTCCCCATCCTAACTCAACAGACTACCTTAGATTTTGGAACAGGTAGTCCTCTATGTTAGCAGGTATACCCTTCGGGAAATTTGCCAACCGCATTATTTCTATCTGCGAACTGTACTTGAATTTGTACTTTGTAAAGTTATTTTTCTGGGAGTACACGTCATCTAGCAACAGCATTCCAAGGGGCTCCAAGTGGGACGTCCCTAGGAAGGGGTTCACGTTATCCCCCTTCAGTACTATAGCAGGTTTTGGATACCTAATTTTTACTCATAGAAGCTGTCGTCTTTGAACACTCCTTCAATTTTTTTTCAAACTTTTGTCAACAATGATTCTTCGTCCCCTTTCTATATTATAAATCGTATTTTTCAGCTCTACTTGTCTTTTACGTGCCATCGGAAAGTGGTGAAAAAGTGACCTTAGGGATCAGCGCTCTACTATCTATGACTGTGTTTCTCATGACCATCAGGGAAACTCTGCCACCAACTGAAAAAACTCCCCTTATTAGTGAGTACAAGAAGTCTTATGTGAAATAGATTTAACAGTTCGCTTCGCCACAATGCCTAGTTCTGAATTAGGTTGTTGTTATTAATACTAATAATATGTATGTGTGTATGTGTGTGTATATGTGTGTGGCTGTTCTGTGTGTGTGAGGTCTATTTTCGTATCACTAGTGGCCCTAATCTTCCCTGATGGATAACTAGGGTCTCCCTTGGATGTGCCATCATATGCAATGACAGGACATTTACTCTATATTTGTAAATTAAGAGTAAAAATTCAAAATTAGGGCTACGAGACATCCCAGGACGGCTTGAAGTCGCTTATCAACACTCGAATGGCTCAATCCATAGAATATTATAGCCTAAAGTTATACAATATTACCAGAATCTGAAAAACTCCACTGTCCCATTTCTTTGGTCCTTTAAGGCTAGGATAAAATTCACATCAAAACTCCTCTTAATTTTGCCTATTAACTCAAAAGGAAGAACGATATTGAAAGAATGAGACGTTGATTGAGACATAGAAGGCTACCAACACAAGTTCAATACAGGTTGTTGGTTTTTTTTCCACACGATCTAAGTACGTGGTTAGTTTGTCTATTGTCCAAGATCTTATAAGATGAAAAGGTCATTTCAGACCCAAAAAACCTCAGACTTTAGCATTTGGCGAACATTTTGAGAATACCTATAACGTTGAATACCAGATTTTTTCTCGTTTTTTCCAATTTATTTTTTTATTTTCATTACTATTTTTGGGGTCTTACCAGCATAGTGTTCTAGACTGGACAGTCGGTTATACAGGAACCGATTCTGCACCCTTGATCACCACGAATGTTCATTTATTTGATATTGAACTTTAAGGTTCAATTTAAGGTTCACAACCTTCTAGATTATCAATAGACACACTCTGAGCCGACTTTCGACGTCAAATTGAAAAAGCTCTTCATTGCTACGAGAAAAGCGTTCTCCGCTTTGAAATGAAAAGCCACTCCGTCGTGAAATTGTAAAGGGGAGCTCTTGAAATCTTTTTGTGACGCGCGTGGAGTGGTGCCTCAGAGGTGACAAAGGGACCCTCCACAAACAAGGACGTCGCGAGCTCTCAGATTGCGCTACTAGTAACAGAGCATGTTTGTTTCTCAGTTTCTAAATCGATGATTATCTCATCAATTTTTTTAAAAATAATAAATGATTAATTCGCGATTTGGTAAGTCGCTCAATAGGACCTCTGTATCACCAGTGTCACCGAAAACATCTCAGCAACTCCACAGATGTCCCAAAGTGTCCCTGGAGTAACCAAAATTAAATTGCAATTTTAAATTTAATGGACAGCAGAATTTCTTGCGGGTTATTGGAAGTCTCAAAATAGAGTTATAACAAGAATTTTCAAAGAAATCGATTTTAAACAATTCCTTAATTTTTGTCATAACATCATTTTTGGACTTTTAATGATCTACAAAAAATGGTTCGAAAAATTCAGCTCGGTCCATTAACTTTTAATTTGCAATTTAAATCTAGTTAATCTGATGACACCTTGGGACAGCTGTGGAATTCCCAAGATGTTTTCGGTGACGTTAGTGACACCATGGTTCAATAAGGGTTAACAATTTGTATGTCACATGTCATCCATGAGTCTCTCTCTCATTCTCTCATGGTACCTACATGAAAGAGAGGTTATAAAAGAGCTGCTCAAGTATTTGAAGGGACACCCCTTAAGATAGGGAATTCTAAGCTTACTTTTAATCAATATGTTTCCTGGCATTCTGGAAGTATCTACTGCAATGTTGTATGCTGACCAGGTCTTTAAGAGTAGTATCACAACAGCACTCATGGGAGTTTCAAAACTGAGCTTCAGAAAATTCATGGTCGACGGGACCCTACAAATATCAATGTAGGCCGCATCCTGGTGTCATTTTGGCAGTCCTAGGGTGCGGCGGGCATGTTGGCGTACTTTCTTCAGGTGACTGAGAATTCACCTCAGAATTTCGTTCAAACCCAAAATGTGGAACAAAGATCTCTTTGGTATTAATCCAATTTGTGAATGATCCAAGACATGGAAGTACCATGGTTATTATACGAAAATCAAAGTGGGCTGCATCTTGGTGTTATTCTGTCAGTCCTTGGGTACTTCGGGCATGTTGGCGTACTTTCTTGAAGTCTGTGAGAAATCACTTTGAATTTCGTTGAAAAAGTCCCAAAATGTGGAATAAAAACCTCTTTGTTATTAGTCCAATTTGTGAATGATCCAACACATAGAAGTACAATGGTTATTATAAGACTCACGTATAGACGTAAATTATAGCATACTGAAGGAAGTTAGGGGCTAGCCCAACGAAGACATTGGTATCTTGCCCACCGAGGGAAGTAGGAGTTTACCCTACCGAGGGAAGTTGGGCTCTTGCCCACCAAGGAAAGTAGTAGTCTACCCACCTAGGCAAATAGGGAAATTCGGGGTCTAGCCCTATTTACATCACAGTAAATTCTTTCATTTCGAAAATTCTCTCTTAAAGACTTATGTCCGGAATATCAATGAAGTAACAAGCAAACATCGAAATAATAGAATATTTAAAGCTGTTGGTACTTCCGTCGTTTCGTTTCATTTTTCCCATAGGCTCATTGTATGTAAAAACATCAACATCTCTAGACTTGGTCCGTTTTTCCTTCCTCTGGCTTTAAGGATTGGAGATTTATGAACAATTTCTAGCAATTCAAGCTTTCATTATGCCATTGGAATCTCGATTTCTAGATAAGTTGATTTAGTCCATTCCAATCCAAAGATCTTCATGAAGGAAACTTGAACTTTGATTTGTTACTTTGCCAGTAATGAGGTTAAAAACAATAAATCAGAGAACAAACATTGAACAATCGACGTATCGCAGGTTCTCTGCAGTGCTCCGCTTGAAATGTTGCAGGTTTGTATTACGGGGTGAGTATCTGCCTGGTGACGTTCGCCTCCGGTCTGTCTGTCGTGACGCTCAACGTCTACCACAGAGGGGTGAGAGGCACCAAAGTGCCGCCCTTCATAAAGAACGTCGTTCTCGACAAGCTAGCCACCATTCTATTTCTGCAGATCGAGCCCAGGCAAAACAAGCATGTACGTATGTTGCGAATCAATTTATTATTCAAATAGCATTTTTGCGTCAAAGTTTCCTCACATCAAATTTCCTTACACGAAACATTAGGAATTTAGTTACCGAAATTAACACACAAGTCTATACCTTATTAAAATAAATGATCTATACGAAATTTAAATTAAGAAGCTAAGATTTGGCCCGAAACTGCACTTTCCGAAGTCCTTAGTCCTTAGACATTGATAACATTTGCTCTCCGTTTAGGGCGTAGTAGTGAAAAAAAACTATTGGTTATTGTAAGTCAATTCTAAGGTGTAACAAGTAGGGGGTAACATTTTCAAAGCGCCCCAGCTCGACAAACTTCAATATAAAGATACCTACAGTTTATTCATCAATTTAAAATAGAATTAAATTTTTACAATCGAATGGGACCACGCAGAGCTCTGTGGGGCCATCCGTTCGTTTCTCTGTAACAACTTGAGGGTTCGACGAGTAACGAATCAGAAACACGAGTGTGAATCGCAAATGGATGTTCACCGCCGGAAGCAGGCCAAAGTTCCATTCGAATTTCAGACGATCAAATGAGATATTTTGAAACCGAAAAAAAAGTGTGCAATGATTTGCACCATTTTCAAATTCTGATAACCTTCCAACAACCGAAACAAAAATTTGGTTTTTGAATTTCGAATCCAAAAACTCTAGGTATTTATATCAGGTGTTAAAAAAGACGTATTATGATAAGCTCCATCCATGGACGAATTAAAGTCATCCTTTCTAGTCACCCGGTTAGCACCAGCTTATTGGACGTCCCAAAGCGATAAAACCTCATTTTTCGAGAACAAAATTTCCAATTTACTAAATTCTTAAATGATGGAATCATAAATTCGTCTGAAAGTTTAAATGATATACTGATAAATTGTGAAGTTGTATAATATTTTCGTATTACTAAATCTCACTCTGAACGAATTACCATGGAATAATTAGTCATTCATTCTCCCTTGTTTGGCCTTTTCTTACCTAATCTTGAACTTGGGATGTGAACGTTGGATATAATTCGGACAATATTGTAAAATTAAGAGTACATTTGATATCTGGAACTATTCCTCGGTCGAACTTACTGGCTGAATTAATTACTTGAACTGGAGAAAAGGTGGATCAAAAGAAGGAGGTAATTGTGATGGATTTACCAGGGGAATCTCAACCCTGTGTAGAACGTAAAAACAATCACCTCGGTTAATCCTGGAATAATTGAGGATTTTTCTTTATTTCTTTCATAACAAGTGCAATGAAATATAATACTGGCAAAAGTAATAAAAAATTGAATTAACATGAAAAAATACTAAAACTAAAATTAAAACAATAAAACACTTCTAGATTGCAGAAACTAATCCCCTATGTGGGCATAGCCCGTGGCAGGGAGATGAGTCTCACCTATTAGTCAACAAGAGATAATATTAATCATAACACTTCACTTAGAAAACACACTTCAGTTAAATAGTATTGTTATTCGATTACAGACATTATTATAAACTAATTATTAATTATTAGCTAGTATTTATTTTATTCAAATACACGCATGTACCTATCAAAGATAAGGAAAGCTTAAGCAGAATAAAACTGGTTAGGATGAATTAAAACACAAGTTGCGCTAAGTACCTATAATTTAATGAAATGGTTCTTCAGTTTGTTGCCGATTTTTGAGGGCCCAACAAGAAGCTCAGATCTCGTTTAGTCAGGAAGAGCATTAAACCCCCGTACACCCCTTGCCAGGTATGAGTTGTACCCAAAAGTAGTACGAAAGTAATTGGTGTACGGACATTACACACCGAGGTACCAAAGAGATTGATGAGGTTTCCAGCCCTTTTCTCTTGATACTTTGATATTTTAGAGCACAAAGAGATGTAAAAAAAAGAAAAAAAAATCTAGTAGGAATGAGTCCCAATGAGTGCAGTTTTATCTCGACCTGGGCTTATATTGTGCCGGCTTTATCTGTAGCCTCTCCGCCGAGCATTTGTTATGGTTCGATACTAGGGGAAAAGAGTTTAATGGGCTCCAGTTAGACGCCTTTGTCTAACGGATGTTGGGACGGTTTTTGCTTCCGAGTCTACCGAGGTAGCGGAAGCTTTGTTTTCACTTTTTTTGTTTCACAAAAAATGTTCTCCAAAATTGAAATTTCCACTCGCGTTTTACGTTTTAGGCCTTCCTGAACAATTTTGGTTCCGTGTCTGTCTGTGTGTCTATCTGTCTATCATGAAATCCTTGCCACAGCCATAACTTTTTCTCATCCAATTTCGATGAAATTCTGGGATTGTACGGGTTGGCGTGTAGATGGTCCCCTATGAAAATCATCACCCCCGGACAGATAGTAGCTGCTGCGCATGCGCAAACCTGTATTCCCTTGTTACAGCCATTACTTATTTATTTTTTATTTATTTATTATTAGTTGTACAATCGTTACATGTTAATATAATATTTAAATGAATATATTATTCATCTACAAAAACAACTCTTTTGCAGGGAAAGAGACTAAAAAGTCTATAGTACCCTGAAGAGTAGTGCCAAACTAAACAATTTCAGGTTAAAAGATGAAAAAACATAAAAATTAAAATGAGAGAAATACGAAACCTATTCCAACTTGTAAACCAAATCATTGTAACTAAATACCTTCGTTGCCTCCTTATTCATATTTACAACTACACAACTTCGGTTCAACATTTTCCAATTATCATAAATAACATTATCTATACGCGCTCAGAATTATGTTTTCTGCAGCTTCTCTTCCTAATCTAAGTATCCATTCAACGATTTTTTTTTCTTGAAAGATGTTCGATTATGTAACAGTGGTGTTTTGAGAGAAGAATCCAGAGCTCGATGAACAATAAAAATAATATAACTGGGACTTCTGGTAGTGAGAGAGAGTGCGGGTCTAGGGGGAGCCACATTTCCCCAATGATGTAAATCGGGTATCATACTCATGATGCTGGTTTATTTGAACCATGAATGGGGTTTTATGATAATGAATGAGAAGCGATTTCAAAAACAATTGTCTTGGGCTGAAAACCTTAAACTCATCGAACAGTTTTTCACTGGAATATAGGCGCCCCCTCCTCATAATAATCTTTATAACACTCCTCTGTAAGACATTAATTAAATAATTAATAAACTTCTACATTTCTCATCTGATTTCGATGAAATTTTCAGGAATTATGCGAGTTAGGGTGGAAATGGTACCCTATAAAAATCATGGCCCCCAAATTGAAAGTATTTTGTATACAATCGGGTTATGGATACGAGGAAGCTATGTGCCACGCCCATTTGGCAGACGTTTTCCCCTTGTCGAGGTATCGCAGGCCACAGGTTTATTTAGGAAATATGAGTGGAAATGTGGCAAAGCCACAAGTACTATTTACAACTGATTTTTCAGGGGCGGCAGAGGCCTGAAGGAGCGCGGTCCTCCAAATGGATGTCGGCGGAGGTCTGCAACTGTCTGGCAACCTTCTCTTCGCAGAGGTCACCCTGCTTCATCTCCTCGCCCAACAACTCGAATTCCAACGTCGGTAAAGGTTAGTAAGCACCTCAAAAAGTGTAAATTATCGTAAAATATTTCAAAATGTACAGTGAAAATAACAAAATAATTGAAAATGTCACTAAAACATCTCATAGGTAATGACTTTGTGATGAGAGTCACAAATAACTATGTACCCAAAAATTTACAGTTTGTATCACATAATTTGGTCAATACTTCAAGGGTTGATTCTTCAACTAACTTTAAACAAAAATTTCCTATAAGTTAATATATTTTTACTAATTTGATACATTTTACACTTTTTAAATTCTAATATTATATTTTTATATATTTTCGATTCCGACATTTTTCATTTTTGAGATTTTTTCGTGATTTTGACATTGTATCACTAAAACGACTGTAACTACCATAATTAATTCAGTAATTTTAAATCCGAGGATACACTTTGGAAGAGCGTTAAATTTCTTCTCTCCCTGATGTCAAACCACAACTTTTTGATGGGATTTAGGTGGTGTCCTGTTTCAGGGTTGTTATTCGTGTACCTGAACTTTCAAAACTCTCCAAAGATCTCAGCTTTCCAACGGTTTATTAAAAAATAGTTTTTTATTGTGCCATTAGGAGGAGAAACTGTCGTTTGAATACAGAAAACGTCGATATCAAGGGAAAACGTTATAGAATCACCCCCTGAAGTACTGACCACATGATCCGATACATCCTGTATAATTTCAAAAAATTATAATAATTTTTGTCTCAGAGAAGGAATTGCAGAAGTGTAGGTATTCATTTATGAAGTATGACAGGGCATTTTTAAAACTCAACGACTCCTTTCTTTCAATGAGTGTCATATTCAAAATAGAGCCTCTTCCCATTTCAAAAAAAAAAATATATATATAGAATTTGCTGACGTTGAAAATTTGAGACATTGGAAGTTGACAATACTTCGAAAAACTATTCCAGAATACGCCCACCTAATTTAATTATATTTTTTAATGAATATTTTTGTATTCGAATTAGTAGCGGTAGGAACCTATTTTTGAGCACCTGCTTCAAGAACCTATTTATTTTTGTTGGAGAGCAATTATTGAAATTGAATTATTGATTAATTATTGATTATTTAATACTGAAAATTGAACATTTAAGAAGTGTTTATCACTAAAATTGATCTGCTGAACGATTCAAAAAAGTTTCTTAACATATTTTTAACGTTTGGTTTTCTACCAATAATACTTTTACTGATAAATTTATCGTTTCCCCATCCGCAGCTACCGACAGCTTCGAAACGCATCTTCTGCGAATGCTTCACCACGTCAACATGACGATAGAGAAAAACGAAATCCGCCTTCAAGAAAAAGAGAAGAGAGAATTGGCGGAAATCGAATGGAAACAAGTGAGGAGTTGATTTTTTGTTCTCAAGTATTGTTACGAGTTCATTAGCCTCGTAAACGTTTTCACGATTTCCTAGTATTCCCGAACTAGTAACACCGATTTTGGGGTAATTAGAATTTCGAATAACATTGGCATTTTCGTCTGGTCGAATCGGCCGTCCTTGTTTTCGCCTAACAGACTGGGTTTTTCGAATTTTTAATAAAATTGGTATTTTCGTCTAGACGAATCTGACGTACTTCCCCAAAGGGTTGAGTAATAATGAAGTGAATTTCGTTTTGCGGTTTAGGAAAGGAAACCAATTGCCAGGAAGTACTGTGAGAGTGTAAGAATTGAATGTTGTCTCAGGCTTATATGGATTGGCCCTCTTCCTCTTTGTCTAAAAAAGAGGAAAAGTGGGAATTCTCCAGTCACTGAACTTGAATTCGTGCAGAATTCTAGCTGTTGGTTCTCTACATTTTACTGAGAAAAGATTTATCGGAGTTATTTCAAAAGAAATTAAGAGGATGAAGAGCATTTACAAAATGCATGAAGAAAATCATTACATAGAAACAAATGTATCTATGTATTGGCACCTACAGATTGTTGTTGTCCACAGGTAGCGCTAGTGTGCGATCGACTACTTCTGTGGCTGTTTCTCATCGTGACGGCCGTCACTACATCCGTGATTCTCTGTGGTTCGCCTTACGGCCCCTAGGCAACGACCTCCACCGAATTCCAGGCAAACATGGTGGGTATGTCATTTGCATTTTTTCGACATTTTATGTCTTTGCTCTGGCACATAACTCGAAAACCGTTACCAAAATTCGTTACCAAATAATTGTGTTTTTTCTGATGATTTTCACGTACAACCAATCGTTCCTAGGGAAAACTAACTTCCTCATTTTCCACCCCACAAAAATCGTTCACCACTCATTGGAAAGCTCTCAATTTATTAATCATGGTACACGGTCCCTAATATGAATGCACCTGTACGGAAAGCTGAATTATGCGCATGTATACTAACATACGAGTATGATGTGAGCAACAAATGAGATGTCAACATGATCGTGAGAGGAAAATAGGTATCATCATCCAACAGATCCCTTTAAAGCGTTACGGAGGCAGGGTCAATGGAGAATGCTGAAGGCGCCTGAGTGGTCACTGATCAGCTGAGTGAGCTCCAAGGCCATTTCCTCTCCTGTTGAACGCAGGAAGCTGACATTTGAGAGGCAGGGTCAATGGAGAATGCTGAAGGCGCCTGAGTGGTCACTGATCAGCTGAGTGAGCTCCAAGGCCATTTCCTCTCCTGTTGAACGTAGGAAGCTGACATTTGAGAGGCATGGTCAATGGAGAATGCTGAAGGCGCCCGAGTGGTCACTGATCAGCTGAGTGAGCTCCAAGGCCATTTCCTCTCCTGTTGAACGCAGGGAGCTGACATTTGAGAGGCAGGGTCAATGGAGAATGCTGAAGGCGCCTGAGTGGTCACTGATCAGCTGAGTGAGCTCCAAGGCCATTTCCTCTCCTATTGAACGTAGGAAGCTGACATTTGAGAGGCAGGGTCAATGGAGAATGCTGAAGGCGCCTGATTGTGCACTGATCACCTGATTGAGCTCCAAAGCCTTTTTCTCTCCTGTTGAACGCAGGAAGCTACATTCGATTCATTTAAATTGCCCAATCGTATTACGTAAAACACTCCGTTGTGCGTGGCCAACAAGCTGCGGTATGAGCGTGATTGTTTAAATGAATGTTTACGTACATTACATCGCAACCATCAACGAGCACAATCAAATTTCCACAAACAAAAGTACAATACGAGGTTTTATATGAAGGGGAAAGGGGGCGCACATAAAATGTCTCTCGTGGTTGCGTACTTGTACGAAAGCTGTATCCACCGTTGATTTAACTTACACAACTCCCACAATGTGTGAGTATGTCATACTGAGAGTATACTACACTTACATAACTAAAATTTTTTTTTTTTTTTTGCTTCCTTACTAACGACGGTTGGGAAGCTTTGTTTATTATAAGGCTGCTAGTTTATTTGTTGTATTATGAGTAGATGGCTACGCTTGTAGTAAAGGATGGCCTGTATGACTTCAGAGAACATTGAGGTTATGTACCCTGATCTATTGGTATATTGATATTGATGTCTCAGTGGTATCTGGCTCTGGGCAGAGATCACTTTCTGACATCAATGCTACCTTAATTCAAAAGAACATTGCCATACTAGAGAAGGCAGCGATGCTTACCGACATAGAGCAAAATCAAATATAGGTGGTTGGATCTACAATTACCTGTTGTGGGATACGGCTTGGCAGGTCAGGTAAGGATCAGGTACAGGCGGGCTAAAACATCCAAAAGTGGACAGCCTCCCGAGTTCTGACTGGAGGATCATTTACGCAGTCTACATTCAAAATAACGACTACCTACCTAAAGATGAGCGAAAGCTTGGGTCCCAGCTTCCGTAAGACTTGGAGCTGAACTCGAACCCTATGGGGAGAAGCGTTGGCTGATGGCACAGCAGAGGCAATCAGTTTTGTCCTTCACCCTAACGTCCAGGGACGGATCTCGGACCCTGAAACCAAGTTGCCAGATGGATATGGCTGGCGAGTACCTTCTCAAAGTCCTCATGTAATTACTTTGATGTTTATATTTATTGTTTACCGCGGGAAGTGGACTGTAATTTCAATTTCGATAGGACTTAATTATTTTTAATTTTGGAGCAAAGGAATGTTTATAAAACAATTATATAAAAATTTTTTCGACTCGTTGCATAACAATATTATTGTTATGCAACGAGTCGAAAAAAATTTAACGCACCACAATCGGAATTTTTGCTCGCATTTTGAGGGGGATAAACTCATGTCGATTCTTGTGAAAAAGCGCAAAATCAACATCATAGGCGGAAACATTTTTAAATCGTCTTAAAATTTGCCAATTCAAAAAATTATCATGGTCTAAAACAGGGGCCTCCAAGTAGTATTATTCTCCAGCGAGCTTTAAGTTACTATCGTCGTGCAGGTAGTGAATTTCATTAGAAACAATGCACTGAACCATCGACAGTTCAAAGTATTTGTTTATTTGTTTGTTTATTTGTAGAAAAACGGGCAAGCCCAATTACAAAGTTTAAGTAATTCAAAATAATGGATTGATAGGAGATAATAATTAAAGATAATAGTGACACGTGTAGCTCAACACAAAAACAATAACGATTTCAACTTACACTAAGGAACGTACATAATATGATAGTGACTAGGATGGTTGGAAGGTGGTTAATTGGTGCGAGTCGATTTGAAATTTGAAATTGATGAGGTGAAAAAGTCCAGATCGGGGTGATTTACTAATATTGCGTTCATTTCGCGGGGGATCCTTGAAAGTGGTCTGTGGTACAAGTAATTTGTTGGATTGAACGTGATGTGAAAGAGGAAAGCTGAACGAGAATAGAATTGAGGTATGGAAATATTTATCTGCGCTACAAGAGAAGAGGAGTCGATGATTCCATGAAACAATTTGCACAGAAAGGCCAGATCAGACCATCGGTCCTCGAGTGATCGCAGATTACACTCATCCAGTAAAACTTCGTAAACAATGTCGACGGAAGGGATCCGTAACTTGAAGGCGACGTAACGCAGGAACTTCCTTTGAACTCGCTCCAATTGGGCAATGAGGTACTTGTAGTATGAAGACCATACTACCGACGCGTATTCGAGGATGGGGAGCACGAGAGATTTGTACAGAAGGACGATGGTAGGAACGCTGGTGAAGTCCCTTGTGTGCCTCTTCAGAAAACCCAGAGACCTCATCGCTCTGCTCGTAATAAGGTCGATATGGTTACAGAAGTTCTGGATCGAAATTGACTCCAAGATCACGCACCGTATGTACCCTAGACAGCGGGTTCCCGTTGCTATTCCTTGCTGAAATGGACAGTCTGTATCCAGATGTGCCTTATCATAGTGAAGTTCGTTGGCTAAGCAGGGGCAAAGTTCTTCATAGCTTTTTTCAACTCCGCGTTGAAATAGACATTTTCTTGATAGAAAAAAAATCATGCTGCTCAGAGTTCTGCTTAGAACAGTCAGATTCTTATTGGCTATGGTAATTAGCTTTTCTAGTTGATGTTACTCAGATGCTGAACGACTTTAACTTGAATCTTCAAGGAACAATCAGCCTGATTTCTGATTCATACTCCCATATCAAAGCTTTTCGAAAAAGTTTTTCCTAGTGAATTTGCCGTAAATCTTATCAGGTGTCAGTTCAAGTCCTGTTTTCAAGATTTTGAGGAAGCATCTATGAACATCAAGATTTTTCAAAATGCACTGCAGTAGTTGAAGACTTACCTCCTGATCTTCAACTGGAAGTCATTAAACTGAAGTCAAATGACATCTACAAAGAAAGCTTCCAGGATAAGGATATCCATCAATTCTACGCTGCACTCCTGGAAAAAATTTTCCAAACCTCAGAGACTTAGCCCGTGCAATGATCTCGCTCTTCACTTCTACCGAACAAACCTTTTCGAAGATGGAATCCACAAAAATTAAATACAGGGCCAACTTAACTGATGAACATTTGGAAGCGAGTCTACTGATACAAACGGCAAAATTTGAGTCAGATTACGCTAATATTTTGAGCAACGAACAGTGCCAAACATCTCATTCAAGTTCTCCCCAATTATACAGTTTCCAAGTCAAATTAATCCTCTTCCAAACCAAATTAATCTTTTTCCAAACCAAATTAATCATTTACCAAATAATATTAAACTTTTTCCAAATCAAATTAATCCTTTCACATAACAATACATTACCGTAAAGTAGGTAGGTACCTAATCTCACAAAGTAGATGGTCCCCTATGAATTGGGAGGATCGTAAAAAATAAAGACAAGGGCTTTATTAGTCAATAATTGTCGCAACTAATTCGATACGTTCGCGTTATTATGACGAACTACTCGCAGTTCTTGCTAAACTTTTTGTTCTTTGTTCAACATAAATGATCGCACAACATACTCTATTATACCGTGTTTACGAGGGAGGTCTTCAGTTTTTATCTCCCCTTTGACTCTACCGGACAAAGAACTCCCAAGAAGGACGTTTGACATTCGAGTGTCCGATCAAGTGGGTTGGCCCTTACAGAACCTTTGTCCATCGTCTTCCCTTTTATAGTCACCCTCATCCTCACTATTGCCTCATGAGCCACTATAGACTCTCCTCTAAAAACTACATACATGCCTGTATAGTCCTCTTTCTGCAGGGCTCTCGACCCAAAGCCTCAGGGGGCCTCTTGGCTTTTTGTTTGGGCCGTTCTTGACTCAAAAGCGCTTCCAGGTCCCATTTTGCTTCATAGCCACTCAATAGAGATAAAAATCAATGCCTTTCTTAAATGAAGTTGGTCACGGAAGACGTAGCAGCAAGTATGTATTGGTTACTAAAAAAATAGGCTGCTATTTTCGTGGAAAAGGACAACGTTCTAATTTACTCCTATCCTCATTGAAATGTAAATCCACAACTTCGAAGCGAGTGATTCACTTCGTTCCATAATATGGCCATTCTCTGAAAAACGCAAAATCCAACAACCTTTTTAGAAAAAATCAAAGAACTAGGTAGTTAAATGTTAATTTTTCAATTTTTCAAATTCACTTTTCAATTTTTATTGAATTCAATCATCAATAAATCAATCTTAGTCAATTTTATTGAGAATGAGTTTTGAAGATTATGAAGTAGTTATCACCCTACAAAAATTAACCTATTACAGTACCTCCACTGCCAAATAAAAATGATCATATAATTATCAAATTAAAACGTTAATTAATTATTAAAAAAATTAAACGTTAATATAATTAAAAACGTTAATATAATTAAAACGTTAATTATATAATTAAAACGCTGCAAATAATTACACAAAGGTTTATCACTCGTCTGCAAAGAACAAGGCTTTGCATTGTTGCCACCAACCAACTTGAAGAAAAACATCGATCGCATTTCGGTCAGCTAACATTTGAACGGGGATTAGGCCTCTTTTGCGATTCACACTCGTGTTTCTGATTTATCGTAAGTCCAACCCTTAAATTCTCGTAGGGAGCAAACGGTTTGTCCTACAGGGCTCCGCGTGGTCTCAAAAAATTCTATACTATCTTAAATTGATGTAAAAACAATACTTTTATATCACAATTTTTTGAGTTAGGGCGTTTTCAAAATTTCAAACTTTATTTTTCAACCCTTAGAAGTTACCTACATCAACCAAAATCTCCAGGGCACAACTAGATCTCAAATGGAGCCTACTTATCAAATTTCATCAAAATCGGTCAATCCTAAGTGGGGAAAGTGCCGCATACGGCCGGCCAAATTTTGGTTTATTATTTTCAACTAGCTGAAAAGCCTACAAAAAGTAGGCAAAAACAATTCCTCCGACTCTCTCCTCCACCCACTCACTCCGACTCCTCCCGCCCCCAACTCCTCCAGCCTCCAACTCTCCCCACTCCCACGACCCCTTCAACCCCTCTGTGCATACGTACGTACGTACGGTTGGCGTTTTATATTATTAGATAATGAACCTTTGGAATCGACCAAGAAAACATTTTTTTAACCCCACCCCCCCTCAAAATTTGTTGGTTTTAAGGTACGTAGAATCCAAAAATCGAATAAAAACTTGGCCGTCCGTCCGCCGTCCGCATTGGATCATCTATAAAATCGGGTTATGGTTACGAGGAAGCTATGTACCACACCCACTTGACAGACGTTTTTTCTCATATTATTCTTATGGATTCTTATTCTTAATTAACATAATTTTTTAATGATTATACATTATACCTTCGCAATAGTAAGGTTGTTTGAGAGGTTCAGTACAAAAAAAAAACCTTCAATTAAACAAAAAACGCTGCAAATTATTACACAATGGTTTTTTTTTTCTATATAGATCACTCGTCTGCAAAGCCACCAACCATCCAACATGAAGAAAAACATCGATCGTATTTCGGTCAGCTATAATTTGAACGGAAATTAGGCCTCTTTTGCGATTCACACTCGTGTTTCTGATTTATCGTAAGTCCAACCCATCAATTCTTGTAAGGAGCGAACGGTTTGTCCTACAGGGCTCCGCGAGGTTTCAAAAATTCTAAAAATTCTATACTATCTTAACTTGATGGAAAAACAATAACTTTATTTCGAAATTTTTTGAGTTAGGGCGTTTTCAAAATTCATTTTTGAACCCTTAGAAGAGACCTACATCAACCAAAATCTTCGGGGCACAACTAGACCCCAAATGGTGCCTACATACCAAATTTCATCAAAATCGGTCAATGCTAAGTGGGGAAAGTGCCGCGTACGGCGGACGGACGGCCAAATTTTTATTCGATTTTTGGATTCTACGTACCTTGAAACGTAAACCAACAAATTTTGAGGGGTATTTGAAAAAAATTTTCCTTGGTCGATTCCAAAGGTTCATTATTGAAAATAATAAGCCAAAAAAGGTCAGAAAAACGGTTGTTTGTAGGCGCAAACACTTGTGACAACCGATTTCACGTTTTCCCGAGAATAACCCAATTACACATTTGGACAATATTTGAATAAAAGGAATCGCCAATATAGTTTAATACAGTTTTAAGCTCATTGTAACGACAATCTTTTCCTCTAGGTCGTCGACGTACGTCCGATCTCAGCTCCAAAAAGTCTCTCAGTCGACTCAGAGCTGTTCGTTCACATCACTGCAATCGTCGCCAACTATCTGCAGCTACTCCGCCAACTCTAGCCTGAACGACGCCCGCAGGTGCGCAGTTTGGAAAATTCAATTTCCAACTCGTGAACGTTGTGAATAATAATATTTTTGAGCTTTGTACATTGTCCACTTTGGGGTTAAGTGCTCCAACTGTACTGCCGTGCTAAGCCAGAAAGTCGTATCTTGACTTCACCCAACTTTCGGGAAAACGACCTAATAGGTTTCGTGGCGAAATAATTCTTTCGCGGGATTATTTTCCCTCATTTTACCATAAGTATAGGTTTTTCTTAAAAGAAATTAGTAGCCGAATCGATTTCTGGAGTCAAAATTAAACATTTTTGAGTGTAAATTGTCAAAAAACGATGATACGAGAATACGCTCTCGTAAACCCGAAGTTACGACTATTTTGTTCATTCTAATTCTTGAAACATTAATTCATTTGAATTTATATTTTAATTCAATAAACCATTTCACATTGATTATTTTGTCATCCTACTTGGCTCAAAGTCAATCGTATTTCATATCTCTGTTCAGAGTGTAAAAAAAACTGCTGAATCAATAAAAATAAACGTTTATTCACTTAGAGCAGCGGTTCCCAACTGGTGGTCCGCGAACCCCCGGGGGTCCGCGAGGTATGGCTGAGGGGTCCTTAGGATATACAAATTAAATATATATTTGCAGCTTCTGAACGTTGACTTCTGCGTCTGGCTTCATATGACAACTAACGCTAGCACACTCTAGTTTGGCTTTATGTATTTCAGAGATGTCAGTTATTGCTATATTGTTAGTTATTTATTGCTAGTGCTCACAGAGTACTGGAGACAAGTTAGTGCTAGTGGAGTGTGCTAGTGCGGTCCCTGACCGAGTTGTTTACATGTGTGATTTTGTGCAACATTTTAGTGATTGAAAAGCTTTGTTTTTCACGGAAAGTTAATTACGCGTACGTTATGGACCGTTGGTTAAAATTTGGATCGTTAAAACGGCCTAGGCATACAGACGAAGAACGAGAAAATGCTTTCGATGTTAAAGTTAATAAGTCAGTGACTCTCGAACCGAACTTGCTAGTTTCTCTTGAACCCAACTCGTCGGCGTCTCTTGAACCTTGAAAAATCTCCGTATTTTCACGAATAAATCCTAAGTTTTATAGCATCAGTTTGATTTATTTTTTCACATATTTTGGTTCTTTTTAGGTAACTTTAGATAGTGGGAGTCCTCGTCATTGATGAAGGGGTCCTTGGAAAAATTTAGTTAGGAACCGCTGACTTAGAGTATAAACGTAAATTCACCACTAAATGTTAGGTATTCAGAGGCAAAAAGTCGTATCATGGCGATTTAATGCAAGAAGTCGTATCGTCGAAATAGGCAGATTCCCGTATCAGTGTCAAGATACGAGTTTTCTTCTTCTGAATCGCTCTGATACGACTAGTTTCTTAGCAAAATCAAGTTAACACGCCTTAACGCGAATGTCGGTAGGCTTGTTTAAGGCATTTATAGTAGAGATACGACTCTAAAACTCCGAAAATCGATAGAAATCGACCCCCAAAACCTCCGGGTACCAATAACTCAATTTGGTCAAATTTTCACGTTACGACTTTCTGGCTTAGCACGGCAGTGTACACGTGGAATATACATCAATTCACGTTCCTCACATAGAAACCATCGTTGTAAGTCCCTAGCTTCATAAGGTCATCATTTTCATTTATTTATTTTTTTCGTGCAAGAACATCAGTTATTGAATTATTTGTACTGTTACACTCCCAGTTATAAGCCGGAAAGAAACAGGAAAATCTTGTCTCATTGCAGATTCAAAATATACGTAAAACTTTAAAATTACCGACCCTTCACTGGAAATCATGAATGCTCAAAAACTCGAACAAGTCCAAATATGAGTTTTGACAGGATCATGAAAAAATGGTAAAGTCACATCGTCATGTCAAATTTTTCAGCATTCAAGTATTTGCATCCAAAACATAGTGACTGGTCGTTTTTTCCATAAAATTTTACGTAGAATACGAATTTCAACGAGAAAGGGTCTTCTTAACTTCGTTGGTACTTTACAAAATATTTGGTTAAAATACGTTTTAACAAAATAAGTTTTGGTTTTGGATATGAAAGTTATGGATAATTACAGAATTTAAATTTGCTTAAATTTAATTTATTTGAAGAACGTCTCACGGTATGTTCACCCTGAACACGTTTGATACCGTACGATGATAGGTAGGTTACGTAGATAGGTCATTGATATTTTATGATTTTTTTTTCCTGCTTTTGGGGTCGAAGAGCTAAATTTGACAAGTTGTTGATCGATTAGGCAAAATTCGAATTTTCTCCTGTAGTTTCCAGGCAATTTTTACTAGGTGCTAACGTAATGTTTGGAAACCAGTTTGAAAAGACGAATTAGACATTTTGGGTGAATATTAAACCCTTTCACTACCGATGATACAAATAGGTTTGAAGTTCTAAAAATCCGATCAAATCAATTAATCAAAGTCCCAATTTGTGCAAGAGAATTGTACCAAGAGATTACCCAAAGTTGAAGAGCGCCCATTCTTATTCTCATTTTAGTTTCCAAGGGACCCCCAAGGGGCGAATTTTCCTTCTTTGAATAAATCCTTTTATTCAGTCATGAATTTAAAAAAGTACTAATTATTAAAAATTAATTTATTACCCGATAAATTTAATCCTACTCACGTTGATTATTTCGAATAACCGATTCCCGTCCCAATTGGTGACTCTTCAGTACTTCTTTTGACTCGTACTTCTTTTGACTATCAAAAGAAAATCTAGAGAAAAACTCGGCCCTTCAGGGCAAGCCTCCTGGACCCCCGGGTGGTTACAGCTTAGAGCCTTCGGCTAGAATTCAAGAAACATGGAACATGCTTTAGCCGTTCCTTTAGCCATGCCTTTAACGTTCGAAGCTTCTCTGTTCTTGGTGTAATACAAGTTTGCAAATGAGCTTCCTTACTCGCTCTTCCGTGTAAGTTGACGATGACTTACAACTTTGTAAAGCAGTCTCAATCACAACATTATTCTTATTATTAACCCTTATTAGCCCATGGTATCTTTTTGGAAGACCAACTTTAGAACGTTTTCTTGACGGTACAAAGTGGTTTTCACCCCTAATTAAGTCCCAATGGCTACTCTGACATCTCTAGAATAGAAAAGAAGAAGAAGAAGTGTCAAAACAACAACAACGTTGATATAATAATTATAAGTTACAAGGTGGCTCAAAACTGACATCAAGACTCCAAAGGTCAGTTTCACACATTATTTTAGACAAGTTTTTCACAGTTTTGAGTGATATTACTTAAAGAATCTTGTGTAAAAAGTATCTAAGATCAAGTAAAAAGTGTAATTTCTACATATTATTAGTTGCTAAGTGGGTAAAAGTTGGTTTTTGTGATGGTATCTTTTTGGATAGCGTGAGCAAGGGGGTTCCCAGTAGAGCCAGGTCCATGATGGGGCTTATGCTCACTTTTATTGATTTTTCTCACCCTATAACTGACTTTCTTTCCTTTTTCTGATTATATAATATATAATCTTCATATTATGAAGATTAGAGTAATGAGGAGCAGAGGAAAGTGCAATGCCTCCTTGTTTCACAAGATGAGCATTGGTTCTGAAGGAGAGGACTCGAATTGCAACGCCAACGAGACCCCGATGGACGAAAATGAATTCGAAAGAGAATTGGCTGAATGTTTTGAAGGAGTGGAAGAATTGTCGTTTGAGGATGTCAAAGAGGAGAGAATTAGACAATGACCACCTGGAATGTGCCTATTCAAATGGGTTCGGCAGGGAATGGAATGGTGTTCGAAAGATTCGCATGCGCCAAATTGTGAAAGAGACAAATTTGAAAGTGACGAGCCTTATCTACCTTCTACCTTCTAAATCGAACGAGGCGACTTCTTCTTATCCCCGAGGAAAGGAAAAATCCGAAGCAAAATAAAGTGCAAATTATTGAAAATAAAAAACCAAAACTTGCCAAGAAAGGATCTGGGTTCCGGTAACAGTTTGTCTCCAGTACTCTGTGTAACAAAATCTCGCCTAGGTTTCAAAATCTTTTGATTTCATTCGTAAAAACCGAGCAACCAATAACATCAATCCTAATCTAACATCTAATCCTAATCCAGCGATGTTGGTTTTTACCCCGAATGTTTTTTTAGTTCTTTTAAATCAGCGGTATATCTCAGCTTCGTCCATATTTACAGTTGTTTTGGCAGTATATAATTTAAACATAAATTGAGGGCTTTTCAACGAGTGGCGAACGATTATCGTGGGATAAAAACTAACGGCGATACATTTCCCTAGAAACGGGTCGGTTGTAAGTTACAATCATTACAAAATCCTGCGCGTCACGTTTTTGCCTAGTTAGATGATGGCTAAAGCATGTTCCATGCTAAAACAATTATTCCAAAACTGGTAGTGAAAAGGTGAATAATCAAAAAACTATACTATTTTTTATGTGAAAACCTCAAACAATGATTTAATTTAGGTATCGGTTGGTTTATAATAATTAATTATAGTCTTAGGAAATGATTTTATGCTCATTGTGAAATGTGTACCATAGGACACCTAGAATGTACCGAATTATGATAATTTCAAGGGCAGTTTTTGTGATAGACCTTTTGGCTGCATTTTTTTAGTCCGATTTTTACATGATGTATAAAACTCCGGCATTTGTACAGAGAATTTAAAGTAGGTATTAAGATGAAAGCACTGATACGCTAGGCCAAAATACAGTTGAAATTTGTACATAGACTGTACATATTTACTACTTCTCAATTGTTGATGTATATAAAAAATTTATTATTGATATATAGGTGGATATTATTGTAATTTTTAGATACATTGAGTGTATTAATATCAAAATGGAGTAACTTATAGTTGTGCCACAAAATTGGAAGAGTGGGATGGGTTTTTTAGTTGCATACCAGATAGCAACTTCAAACATCTAGATAGACATTATATTGAACAAATAATTAAATAAATAGTGAAAATTTCATCAGCCGAGAAATTAAGAGTCGAGTTACGGCCGCTGGCAGAACAAGGTATTTTTTAAAAAACCATTTAAATCGAAGCTCCAGGACAGGAAAACAAAACTTTCATTAACAAATGCTAAGTTGCTGAAACCTGGGTAATAGACGCGGGGGTCCGGTGTGGCCACGGTCGCCGGAGCGAGCGTAGTTTGGCGGTGGTAATAAAAACGGAGTTGAGTAGACCGTTGTCTATTTCCACGAAAATAATGAGTTACAAGTTAAATCGATTTCGACGGTTAGGTCATCATCAGTAACAAACAATAACTGAAGGTACGAGTACATCACAGAGAGTATAGCTTATATAGTCACAAATGAACGGGAGCTTGAATCCCATTGGCCGAGAAAGTGAAAGTCATACCCAATCAGATTGAAGCAGATAAGTGAAAGTAGAATACTATTGGCTCAGAGAAGTGAAGGGACCTTGGAGGATCATCAAATGCCATTCAAGGCAGGCAAAGTGAAAGGGAGCTCAAACATTGATGAGAGTAACATTGTGAAGGGGAGACCAAGCTATTGTAGGAAGGAACCCATCAACGGTGAAACATGTTGAGGGACCACCTAATTCGGACATTCACCAGACCTATCACTCTTAAGAATCTCGAGCTTTTCAAGGACATCCAACATACCTCCCTTTGGGCAAAAATTAGGAAATTCCATGTACTGTCCGTTTGTTAGATCGAAACTAAAGTTATGGAATTTCCTCATTTTTGCCCAAAGGGAGTTATGTTGGATGTGCTTGAAAAGTTCGAGATTCTTAAGAGTGATAGGTGGTCCCTCAACATGTTTCACCGTTGATGGGTTCATTCCTGCAACAGCTTGCCCCCCCCCCTTCACGATGTTACCCTCACCAATGTTTGAGCTCCCTTTCACTTTGCCTGCCTTGATTGGCATTTGATGATCCTCCCAGGTCCCTTCACTTCTCTGAGCCAATAGTAGTCTACTTTCACTTATAGATAAGCAGAACTGCTTCAATCTGTTCGGGTATGACTTTCACTTTCTCGACCAATGGGATTCAAGCTCCCGTTCACTTGTGACTATATCGATACCTTGGAGCACAAAGAAGCTATGTCCATCCACCTTCCACATTTTTTTTTAAATTTCAGAAAAACTCAGATTCAACAAAACTATGATTGAGTTTTCTTGACGATAATAGCTTGAAAATTTATTGAGGAAATTAAAGAGTTTAGTGTAATAAGCCATTATTTTAGGAATTGTGCACTGGTGATAATTCCTTTTGTGTTTTTCCCAAAACCCCGTTTTTGGACATAGCGCCTTTGTGCTTAAAGGTATCGATATAAGCTATGCTCACGAACTACCTTCAAAGTTCAACTAAATGCTGAACGGAATAAAATAACAATTAACTAACGGATGTCTCCAATTTTGTGTAAAGACTACAACTACTATTTTGATCCTCGTTCATCTAATCAAAAAGTCAATTATGACAAATTGTGTTTTTTAAAAATTGATTTCGGATGAACATAGTAATAATAAATGTTGTGCATGATAAAAACAAAAGTATAGGTTTATTGTTAACGATAATAAACCGATAAATTTAATGTTCGTTGGAATTAAAGAGTTAAGGAACGAAGGATGTCGTTTGATGCCAAACGATAGTTGGAAATATCTTTTTCGATAAATAAAATATGATAAAACCCTTAACTGGTTCATTTTATTTGTTATTCCTTCACCTGCAAGTTGATGAAATTTGGTAGATCCTTACCAAAATTTTTCAGGAATATATGGATGAAATGAGGAGAGACACGGTGATTGTATTTGTACTCCAAATGCTTATTAAAACGGTACGAAGGTGGTTGTAGGTTGTTGAGAGGTTAATATAATCATGTTTCGTCGTCAGATCATTAACTTCGGTAGGCAGAGTAGTGCTGAAGGTGTTGGAGTTGTGGTTGTTAAAAAGATTTGAAGTTGATGCGCAGAGGCTGCTTTCAAGATGCGTTTTATGGGGACCATTTACGCTTCAACCCGCCCAGAGCCTCGACATTTTATCAAAATCGGACTGCCATTTCGTGTAGTTTTGACAGTTAAGAGGTTGTGCGGACCCAGACCGGCTGACTGACATGAAACCAAAATTATTCCGAAAACTATAATACAATAGGCCTTGACCCTCACTGGAACAGTCCACCCCGGGCTAGAAGAAGGAGTTCCTCTCCACTACTCCGCCACGAGAATACTCTCGACCACCTACACCTACCTCGACGATCTAAATTCTTCTTTCTCTCATCCTTCATACGGAAATTCCCTTGAGTGAACAAAACGACACCAACAGCCCCAAAATTGCACTTCGCAGTAAAACCTCGTTTAGCTTCTAAAATATAATAAAAATGCGTTAATACATTTAAAAAAATAATAATGCAATAAGTAGGTGCGTAAAAACATTTTCATCCTTGAAAAGTTAAAACAATGCTCCCTTTATCTTTGAGTCTCGGAAGAAGACAACGAACAACTCAATTTCTTGAGGTACGTTCACAATAAGGATGTACTTGGAAGAAGGGGTCACGGAGGATCATAAGAAGACGGCGCGGAAGAGCTACCTCAACCTCAAGACCGCTCGGTCTTGCGGGTACTGTATACCCTCCGCGCCTTGTATTCCGCTCACTTCTCGGATTGATTCTACTACTAAGTTGCAACAACTTACTATTCCATCTTAGCTCTCTTTTGGTTTATTATTTTCAATAATGAACCATTGGAAAAAAATAAGGAAGAAAAGGAATGGAAGAAAATTTTTTTCTAACCCTCCTCAAAATTTGGTGGTTTAACTTTCAAGATACGTAGAATCCGAAAATCGAATAGAACAAATTCGCGGGTAATTTCTCCGGTTCACGGAAAAATATTGAATCATGGATATGTTTACTGTAAAAGCGTTTTACCTAAGTTTTCTACTTTGGTGTTTAAAATTTATTGTACAGAAATTGGTTTAGGTAAATCAGTACCTACTTATACCTAACTTCATTAATGATCGCTTTCAGTTTTCGTTCGAGTTAATAATAATCTAAAGTGCCGGGTCGTCGCAAATTTTGGTGTCGTTACGCAAATCTTAGAATGACCCCCAGCCCAAGAACATATCCATGTTAAAATTTTCCGTCCGTAACTTTCCTTAGTTACCATGGACCCATTTTGATGATGGCATGTATATGGGCTCCATTTGAGGTCTAATAATTGTGCCCCGAAGCTGTTGGTTGGTGTCAGTCACTTCTAAGGGTTGACATTTTCAATGGTACCCTAGCTCGAAAACTCTCGAAATAAAGATAAAGTTTTTTTCATCAATTTGAAATAGTATTGAATTTTTAGAATTTTTGAGACTACCCGGAGCTCTGTAGGACAAACCTTTCGCTCCCTACGGGAACTTAAGGGTCGGTTGTACTCAGTTTTGCGTCCTTAGCAACCAGTAATTGAATTCAACCGCAACTCCCTGTTTTTTAGGACGTCCCACAGTAAGACTTGGGCGTCCTTATGCGATCGATCTGGGGTGAAGTTGGACAACACTCAACAGAAAAAAAAAATAACCACACAGTAATCCGTTTTAGACCATTCTGAATCCAAATTTGCGAAAAAAACCATAGGTGTATGTCTGTGTGTGTGTGTGTGTGTGTATGTGTGTGTGTGTGTGTGTGTGTGTGTGTGTGGTATCGTACATGGCGCTTCCTGGTCATTTGCTGCGTATAGCCACCGCATACCTGGTCATTGAGGTGCATTGTGGTCCTTTTTCCAATGACCAGTTGTGTAGGTCAACTTTAGCGGCCCCCAAAAAATCGAAAACGACCCAGAATTTTTTAAAAAATAATTTTATCTCCTTCTACGATCATTAGAGAACATGTTTCAAAAAGAAAAAACCAACATAATTACCGCAAACTATTTAATTTAATTAGAAAACCAAACCAAACCAAATGACCAGTTGTGATAGTGAAATACTGCATTCAGTTTGTGTGTCATACGCGTACTGGCGCGTTACAACTGGTCAGTCAGTCACTTCCCCCTCTATTTTTCCAAAGCTCGTTGTGTGCTGCTCGACGTTAATTTTTCGAACTAATCAATTCTCTCATTCTGGCCTGTTTTTGGAGGGCTTAGGGAGTTTTCTATCTCCTTAACCCGCGAGAGGTGATCACCCTTAAACGAGGGTTGGAGGTGATACCTGAGTGCTGTGCTCAAGTCACGTTTTCTCGTACAATTTTTGCAATAACTCCGTTATTATTTGTCCTATCGACCTACGACTTCGTATGTATACTCTCAGATTGTTGAATGACAAAATATATGAGTGGGGGTCTATTAAAAAATGTTTAATAAAATATATAAAAATTGTTTTATGTCCCAGGCCCTGTTTTTTTGTACATTTTCCATTATAACTCTGCTATTATTCGTCCTACCGACCTGAAATCCCGTATGTTTACTCTCAGATAGTTTACTAACAAAATGTTGGGGGGGGGGGGTTATATCAAAACGCTGCAAATCATTGCTCAAAGGTTTATTATTTTCTGTATAGATCATCCTTCTGTATAGATCACTGGTTCTCCATCAATAGCACCTACCACCATCTGTATTCTCCCTTGACCTTCCCTCTCAAATTTCAGCTCCTGCGTTCAATAGGATTGAAAATGGCTTCGGAGCTCACTCAGCAGATCAGTGATCTGAAGAGTTAAGAAGATCTCCTCGAATGCTGGAGACGCCTGGAAGAGCACCTCCATTCAATAGGATTGAAAATGGCTTTGGAGCTCACTCAGCTGATCAGTGATGTGAGGAGTGAAGAAGATCTCCTCGAATGCAGGAGACGCCTGGAAGAGCACCTCCATTCAATAGGATTGAAAATGGCTTTGGAGCTCACTCAGCTGATCAGTGATGTGAGGAGTGAAGAAGATATCCTCGAATGCTGGAGACGCCTGGAAGAGCACTTCCATTCAATAGCATTGAAAATGGCTTCGGAGCTCACTCAGCTGATCAGTGATCTGATCAGTGAGCAATGATTTGCAGCGTTTTTTACCTACCAACTATTGGTAGGTACTACCTACCACACTAAATATAATGGCTTCACACCTTCACAATCAAGTTTATTAGAAAGAACTAAACGCTTCACACTCGATTCGAAAAATAGAAAGCTTGATATGGAAATTTGATTACTGGTTACGCAGAAGGCAAAACTGTATACAAATCGAAGAAATGAACAGCGATCGCATTTTAGTCAGATAAAATTTGAACGGCGATTAGACCTCTTTTGCGATTCACACTCATGATTCTGTTTTATCGAAGGAAAACCTTCAAGTACTCGTAGGGACCGAACGGTTTGTCCTACAGAGCTCCGGGTGGTCTCAAAAATTTTTAAAAATTCTATACTATTTAAAGTTGTGAAAAAACGATACCTTTATTTCGAGAGTTTTCGAGCTAGGGCACTCTTGAAAATTTCAACCCTTAATTTTCACCCCTTATAAGTGACCTACATCAACCAAAAGCTTCGCGGCACAACTAGACCCCAAATGGAGCCCATATACCAAATTTGAACCAAATCGGTCCAGTGTTGCTAAGAAAAGTGCCGCGTACGGCGTACGGCGGACGGCGTACGGCGGACGGACGGAAATTTTTTTATTCGATTTTCGGATTCTACGTACCTTGAAACGTAAAACATCAAATTTTGAGGGGGGTTTAAAATTTTTTTTTCTTGCTCGATTCCAAAGGCTTATTATTGAAAATAGTAAACCAAAAGCAATGCGCGTATGCAGTATATACATAAATTTATCA
Source organism: Apolygus lucorum (assembly GCA_009739505.2). Classification (NCBI taxonomy): domain Eukaryota; kingdom Metazoa; phylum Arthropoda; class Insecta; order Hemiptera; family Miridae; genus Apolygus; species Apolygus lucorum. The sequence goes on from CM019173.2 coordinate 21,035,668, forward strand.
TATAGCTCAGAAAAATTGGTAGCTCTCATTACTCATTTAATGACAAGCATTCAGGCAATATGCTAAGCATATGATGACTTAGCATTCAGGCAATAAACAAATTTCAGTTATTTTGCAGACATAAATAGCACATAGCGTTGGTGAAAAAATATATTTTTTTATAGCATCAAGTGCCTATAAAATGTAGCAAAACGCTGCAAATCATTGCTCAAAGGTTTATTATTTTCTGTATAGATCACCCTTCTGTATAGATCACTGGTTCTCCATCAATAGCACCTACCACCATCTGTATTCTACCTTGACCTTCCCTCTCAAATTTCAGCTCCTGCGTTCAATAGGATTGAAAATGGCTTCGGAGCTCACTCAGCTGATCAGTGATCTGAGGAGTGAAGAAGATCTCCTCGAATGCTGGAGACGCCTGGAAGAGCACTTCCATTCAATAGGATTGAAAATGGCTTCGGAGCTCACTCAGCTGATCAGTGATCTGAGGAGTGAAGAAGATCTCCTCGAATGCTGGAGACGCCTGGAAGAGGACTTCCATTCAATAGGATTAAAAATGGCTTTGGAGCTCACTCAGCTGATCAGTGATCTGAGGAGTGAAGAAGATCTCCTCGAATGCTGGAGACGCCTGGAAGAGCACTTTCAATCAATAGGATTGAAAATGGCTTCGGAGCTCACTCAGCTGATCAGTGATCTGAAGAATGAAGAAGATTTTGAGCAATGATTTGCAGCGTTTTTTACCCACCAACATTTTTTTTACCTACCAACTTTTTTTTACCTACCAGCTAGGTACTACCTACCACACCATACTGGCTTCACACCTTCACAATCAAGTTTATTAGAAAGGACTAAACGCTTCACACTCGATTGGAAAAATAGAGAGCTTCATATTGAAATTTGATTACTGGTTACGCAGAAGGCAAAACTGTATACAAATCGAAGAAATGAACATCGATCGCATTTTAGTCCGATAAAATTTGAATGGAGATTAGACCTCTTTTGCGATTCACACTCATGATTCTGTTTTATCGAAGGAAAACCTTCAAGTACTCGTAGGGACCGAACGGTTTGTCCTACAGAGCTCCGGGTGGTCTCAAAAATTTTTAAAAATTCAATACTATTTAAAATTGGTGAAAAAACGATACCTTTATTTCGAGAGTTTTCGAGCTAGGGCACTCTTGAAAATTTCAACCCTTAATTTTCACCCCTTAGAAGTGACCTACATCAACCAAAAGCTTCGCGGCACAACTAGACCCCAAATGGAGCCCATATACCAAATTTGAACCAAATCGGTCCAGTGTTGCTAAGAAAAGTGCCGCGGACGGCGGACGGACATTGCAAATTTGGATTCTACGCACCTTGAAACGTAAAGTGACAAAGTTTGAGGGGGGGTTATAAAAATTTTTTGCGATACGATCACATAGGCTTATTATTAGAAATAATAAACCAAAAAAATAGACTCACAAAGATTAGATAATATTGCTTAGAGGCATTTTCATACTTGAATTAGTTGTAAAATTCTTCCCTACTGTTTTCAACGTGGCACACTCCGTAAACATACGTACTAAAATAAAATCAAAGGTATACACTCTATCCTCGCTTCTGACAGGAAGGTTGAGTTCAAAAATTTATACAATAGGTGCATTGGGTTCTCTCATAATAGGAACTGGTAGTGTAGGGTGCTATTGTTCTGTAGGTATCACGTCAGGTAGGTGAGACTACATACACTATGATTCCGTTCTACTTTGAATGACATTGAAATGAAGTAAACCATTGGCAACTAATCCGGGAAATTTCGGCGGTATCTTCTAGAGGTTTTGAAGAAGTCGAGTAGTTGTATACCTGTCTGTTTTGAGTATGTGGCCTGTCTGTACCATGAAGGCGTGACGGTCCTCGAGGCAGGGGGCGAGGTTTCAGGGGATGTACGGATCGGGCGTGGGGTACGCCAGGGGGATCCCCTATCGCCACTCCTCTTCAACCTGGTCGTGGATACGGCCTTGGGTAAGCTGCCCACTGATGTAGGGTTTGATCTCGCCCCTGGGGTGCGAGTAGGAGCATTGGCTTTTGCCGATGATGTTATCCTACTCGCAGAAACCCGTGAGGGCTTGCAGATCGCCCTCAATGCATTTGCTAAGCAGCTAGCCAGGTGTGGACTTGTGGTTAACCCCGATAAGTGTGGGTCGGTCTCCTTGGTCCCGTCGGGTCGCCAGCACAAGGTGAAAGTTGTGGATGGGGGTTTTGTCGTAGGACAGTCCCCCATTCCATCTCGATCCGTGCTGGAGGTTTGGCGGTACCTTGGAGTCGACTTCATGGGGGTGGCCACCATTACCACCAGCCGTGTGGACCTTGGTAGAGCGCTAGCTCGCGTTACCAAGGCTCCATTGAAGCCACAGCAGAAGCTGCGCCTCCTCCGCACGTACTTACTGCCAAAGCTGACCTATGGGTTAGTCTTTGGCAGGCTTACGGCGGGGAGGCTGCAAGAGTTAGATCGACAAGTTCGCTCTGCTGTGCGCTCTTGGCTGAAGTTCCCACCTGGTGTCCCAAGTGCCTATTACCACGCAACGGTCAAATCCGGTGGGCTTGGCATTGTGTCTCTCTCGGCATGTATCCCTTCATTGCGCCGCCAGCGCCTGCTAGCCCTTCAAGGGTCGAGCTGGGAGGTCGCCCGTGCGGCTGCTGATCTTGATTTTGTCAGGCAGCAGTTAGCATGGTGCGACCGAGCAACACCATCTGCTCCAAAACCCAGTTCGTCTGCTGAGTTTGCTGCTGCCCTGCATGAGTCAGTAGATGGTAAAGAACTCCGACAGTGCTCCGAAAGCCTTGTCTCATCCCAATGGGTAGATTGGGCTTCGGAGGGCATTGGGGCCCGTGACTACCGACACTTTCACGCCGTCCGCATGGCAACTCTGCCAACTGCGGTACGGTGTTCGAGAGGTAGTCGCGGGACAACCCTACCCCTTTGCCGTGCCTGTCGGAGTGGAAATGAACATCTTTATCATGTAGTGCAGCAGTGTCCTCGGACTCATGGGGGCCGCATTCTACGTCATGATGCGGTCGCCAAGCAGATAGCAGGTGCTTTGTCATCTAGCGGCTGGGATGTTGAGAGGGAGAGATTGTATCACATGCCAAGTGACCAGGGTAAGAAGCCCGACATCGTTGCCGTCAAGCCCGACCAGTCTTGCATTATCCTGGATGTCCAAGTTGTCAATGGCAGCTTGGACATGGTGCAGACTTGGCGGGCTAAGATAAGAAAGTATGACAGAGATGATTTACGGCAAGCGGTGTCGGAGCTAAAAGGAGTGGTACCCAACAACATCAGGGTGATGGCTGCAACCTTGTCATGGCGCGGGGTGTGGTGCGGGAAAAGTGCCACGGAGTTGCGCAAGTTGGGCATCTCGGTAGGCGTACTCCGTGGTATCACCACCCGCGTCCTGCTCGGCTCGTATTTGAACTGGTGGTCGTTTTATAGAGGCACTTCCCTTCATCCCTCTCTCCCACCCCCACCTTCCTCATCTTCCCTCATCCCCAGGGCCGGCGTCGGGTGAGTCCTGGGCGTCCTCCCCATTATATTTGATTTATTTATTTATTTTCATTTATGGCGTGCCCCCTCCGTCACAAAAGACATTTTGTCTTTGAGGGGAGTTTATTAAAAAAAAAAAAAAAAAAAAAAAAATATACCTGTCTGTTTTGGAAGAACGGAATCAAAACTTACTTGAAATGAACTGTCAGGAATTCATATTCAAGTGGTCACAAATAGGTAGGTACCCGTATTAAGATTGTGGTGCTGAAGGGTTACCCAGAGTTCGTATTTTTTGTTCTTTACAAAAAATACGTTTAAACTAGTTATGATGTGGGTTTTTATTATGAGAATGTTAACAAACATTTTCTTGCCCTCTATTTCATTTTTTCTGACCATGTGTATGTATTTTTGATCGAGTATTTGAGTTATACAGGGTGTTACATTTTGTAATGGTCACAGGGCAGGATTCGATGTTACAACTGATTTTCAGCAAAAAATTCTTAATAGGAATTTTTTGTAGAAGCTTCATTTTTGAGTTATTTCACTTTTAAGATTTTTTTCATGTTCCCCACCTTCTGTCGGCAAAAATGGCTTTAACTCCCCGAATTTTCATGTTAATTTTTGGTTTATTATTTCTAATAATAAGCCTATGTGATCGTATCGCAAAAAATTTTTATAACCCCCCCTCAAACTTTGTCACTTTACGTTTCAAGGTGCGTAGAATCCAAATTTGCAATGTCCGTCCGCCGTCCGCCATCCCCCGTCCGCCGTCCGCGGCACTTTTCTTAGCAACACTGGACCGATTTGGTTCAAATTTGGTATATGGGCTCCATTTCGGGTCTAGTTGTGCTGCGAAGCTTTTGGTTGATGTAGGTCACTTCTAAGGGGTGAAAATTAAGGGTTGAAATTTTCAAGAGTGCCCTAGCTCGAAAAGTCTCGAAATAAAGGTATCGTTTTTTCACCAATTCTAAATAGTATAGAATTTTTAAAAATTTTTGAGACCAACCGGAGCTCTGTAGGACAAACCGTTCGGTCCCTACGAGTACTTGAAGGTTTTCCTTCGATAAAACAGAATCATGAGTGTGAATCGCAAAAGAGGTCTAATCTCCATTCAAATTTTATCGGACTAAAATGCGATCGCTGTTCATTTCTTCGATTTGTATACAGTTTTGCCTTCTGCGTAACCAGTAATCAAATTTCCATATTTTTCCAATCGATTGTGAAGCGTTTAGTTCTTTCTAATAAACTTGATGGTGAAGGTGTGAAGCCAGTATGGTGTGGTAGGTAGTACCTAGCTGGTAGGTAAACAAAAGTTGGTAGGTAAAAAAAATGTTGGTGGGTAAAAAACGCTGCAAATCATTGCTCAAAGGCTTCTTCACTCTTCAGATCACTGATCAGCTGAGTGAGCTCCGAAGCCATTTTCAATCCTATTGAACGCAGGAAGCTGAAATTTGAGAGGGAAGGTCAAGGGAGAATACAGATGGTGGTAGGTGCTATTGATGGAGAACCAGTGATCTATACAGAAGGGTGATCTCTGCAGAAAATAATAAACCTTTGAGCAATGATTTGCAGCGTTTTTATCTGATAATACCGTTGGAAAGTGCGTAAATTTTTCCAACTCCAAGATGGAGTAAAACTTTTTCTTAAATCGGGACACGGATAAAGAATGGACCTAAACAAGAACTGGTGAAATCTTGGAAAGCTGGAGTTCTGTAATTCGGCTTGTGAATTTTTGCCTGTAAGTCTAAAAGATGCGCCAAAGTCTCAGCTTTCCAACGGTTTAGTTACTTTTAATTCAATGGGGAAATTATTTTTAAAAACGCTGCAAGTTATTACACAATGGTTTATTATTTTTCTATATTGATCACTCGTCTGCAAAGCCACCAACCAAAAAGTGCGGCAAAAGTGCCGCGTACGGCGCACGGCGTACGGCGGACGGACGGCCACATTTTTATTCGATTTTTGGATTCTACGTACCTTGAAACGTAAACCATCAAATTTTGAGGGGGTGTTGAAAAAAAATGTTTCTCGGTCGATTCCAAAGGTTCATTATTGAAAATAATAAACCAAAATGTGTGTTTGAAAGAAGAAAAAACGTGAATTTCTTCAACGAAATCAGCTTTCCGACTGAGACGATCAGAGGGATTGAACGTTGGGACGGAGTGGCAGAATTGGGCAAACTCCTATCTACTCATGAATTATGATGTTAAAATAATTTTAACACAGTAATTATTACTGATGGATATGAATAAAATAATGACAAAAATATGTTTACAAACATGATTAAAAATAAGAATAAATTTGTATTCACACATAAGAGTGTGATTGAACAAATAAACACTGTATGAATAACATTATATTCCTAATCACAGGGAACTGTGCGATTAATTACACGAAATGTGTGCTCGATTGTCTCAGTCGGAAAGCTGATTTCGTTGAAAAACAATTCACGTTGAAATGTTCATTTCGTTGAAAATAAAGGTAACTAAACCTTTGGAAAGCTGAGATTTTGGCGCATCTTTTAGGCCTAAAGGTGAAAATTCACAAGTCGGATTACAGAACTGTTATGTTTGCGTGTCGGTGAGTGAAGAGCTGACCTTCTCGCTGCGGCGTTTGACTTTTCTTTAACCCCTACTCAACGAAGAGAGAGAGATCCCTATCCTAACATGCAGTACTGTCGCATCGGCGGTTCATAACCACAGAGTAACGGAGATAAGTATAAGTATAAGTATAAGTATAAGTATAAGTATAAGTATAAGTATAAGTATAAGTAGTGTTCATAACCATACCGTGGTGCTAAGCACTGAGGAAGGCGGCTAGCCCGTCAGCCCCGGCGTTTCAGAGAAACCTAGGAGGATGACGGGATATTTACCTATTGAGCCTAGTACTTCGAGGAGATCCTTATTCGAAGAGAAGGTTTGAGAGCGAAATGATGAAGACGATAGACTGGACTAGATTGGCATAAGGGAGCATCCCTGAGTGATCTTAGAATATAATATAATATATTTATAATGTATATTATACACATGTCGTTAGCTCGGGAGAGAGAGAGAGGTGGAAAGGTGACGTCATGTTGGCGTATCCCCCGTACCTCGTCTCCCCCAGTGGGTGATGACTCATTCAGGGATCCTCCCGGTAGCTTCTTTATTTAAGAACTAATTATTGATGATATGTGGGTCATTACAAGAACCAATGAGGTTTTCAAACATATTGAAATTTCCAAGATTTTACCAGTTTTTCGTTTAGGTCCATTTTTTATTTATCCGTTTTCCCGATTTAAAAAAATATTTTTCTCCATCAAGAAGATAGGGAAATGTACGCTCTTTCCAACGGTCTAATCAGACAGAAAGTATCATGAAAATTCGGGGAGCTAAAGCCGTTTTACTGACATATGGTGGAAAACACGAAAAAATCTTAAAAGTGAAATAACTCAAAACCGAAGCTTCTACAAAAAATTACTATGAGGCTTTTTTTTAATAGAAATGAGTTGTAAAATTGGCTCTTGCCCTGTGACCGTTATGAAATGTAACATCCTGTATAATCCTCCATTTCCAGAAGGGCAGTTCAATAGAAGTGTGTAATTGATCTTAGTCGGAACCAGGTAACAGCAACTTGGAAAAAATTGCAACGTAAAAATCCGTTCTCATCTACTAAAGTTCATAATATGAACCTAGTAGAGAGTGGATATTAGTAGATGAGTGGATATTATCCACTAAGGTTCATAACTAAAAATAATAAATGACTAAGAAACAATATCCCCGATTACACAGGGTGTCTACAAAGCAGATCTCATTCCTTCAAGGGGTCGGTTTTACAACTAATTTGCAACATAAAGTGCCTCATAATTGTCATTTCATGTCTTAACATCGGCACATAATCGAGAAAACGTAACGAAAACTTGCCCACGCTTTAACACTTTTTCATGTTATCGACCATACTTCATTAAAACGGCCATAGCTCCCTCATTTCCCGAGTAATCTCAAATCTGAAGAGACCGTTGGAAAGATCGTGAATTTTCCTGTTTCCCTAATGCCAAATACAATTTTTTTCAGTTGAACGTTATTATGGGTTATTATTGTTGATGTTGATCGTTGATGAGACCTAATTATGTGGTCTTGGTTTCTGTTTGTCAACTACGCGTTCTGTAGTTTAGGAAAACTTCATTCCTTTGTAATTGTGTGTTGCAAAATATATGTGTCAATTTGTAAAACAGTGTTCACGGTTATAACAAAGGTTATCGGCTTCAAGCTTCCACTGCGGAACAAAAATGGAGGAGGAAGAACATAGTAAGGTGAAGATGAACAACAGTATTGTAAAGCTCAACAGAAAAAATTACAAAACATGGGCATTCAATATTCGTCTTGAGCTTGAAGACCAAAATTTATGGGAATTGGTCACAACTGAGGATGATGCAAAATTTAATACGTTCTCAGCAGGTCAAAAGAGAATCGCTTTCAGGTTAATCGCTAGGGCAATAACCGAGGATATCCAGCAAGACATTTTGGACCTATCCTGTCCTAGGGTTCTTTGGAATAAATTGTCTTCCAGATTTCAGCCAATGACACGACTACGCCGTCTTCAAGCCTCCAAATGTCTTTTCACGTCCAAAATGCTGAATGACGAAGACATGGAAACCTATATCAACAGAGTCTTGGGATATGCCTCTGAGGTTATCAAGGCGGGAAGTCCGAGGATTGATCAGGAACAAATATGTAATGTCATAATCAACGGGTTACCTGACGAGTTTGAAACAACTGTGAGTATGGTATGCACATTTAAAGATGAGGATTATACAACTGAAAAAATTGAGAGTCTACTATGTGGTGAGTATAAGAGAAAGCAGCTGAAGAAAATAGAGAGTTGTGAATCCACAGATAACGCAATGCTGGCTAAGAAGTTTACAAGGGGAGAGTTCACATGTTTTATATGTGGTAAAGTAGGTCATATAGCCAGATTTTGCAGACAGAAGAATACAATAAACAAAAACCAAACAAAATTCGACGATCCTCAAAAGTCGTTAAATGCAATATGTCTCAACGTGGCTAATATGTCTAGAAATAACGCATGGCTAATCGATAGTGGAGCCAGCAGTCATTTTACTCCGTTCAAAGAAGATTTCAGCTCTTATCAATCGTTGGAATGTGAAAAAGTAGTCACACTTGCATCGAACGTAGAATGTAAGATTATTGGTATAGGAACTGTCTCTATAATATCTACAACCATTCATGGTAAATTCACGCTCAATCTCAAGGAAGTTCTCCATGTCCCCGATTTTTCTTCAGATTGCTTTCTATAGCTAAAATTGAAATGAATGGCTATAACATATTAATCAAGAGAGGAACATGCAAAGTTTACGATGAGAGTGAGTTAATCATAGATGCAAAGCGTGGAACATCAAATATGTATGAATTGAAAAACGTTGTGTTGAAAGAAAAAGTAAATCTAGGGCGACTAAACTCGAAAAACTGGCATGAGCGGTTTGGTCACGTAAATATGGATACAATTAAAACTATGTATAGGAAAGAAATGGTGAAAGGATTAGACGGAAATGTTTTGAAAAACTACGACGTTTGTGAACCTTGCATCAAAGGAAAGTTATCGAGAAAGCCTTTCCCAAAATCAAGTCACTATGAAACTGAAGAGCTACTCGAACTTATCCATACAGATGTCTGTGGACCGATGCCTGTGGAATCCAACTCAAGGTACAAATATTTCATATCCTTTATTGACGATTTTTCAAGAAAAGCTTTTGTATATTTTTTGAAAAGTAAAGATGAAGCGTTCAATTGTTTCAAGAAATTTAAAGTAATGGTAGAAAAACAAACTTGTAAGCAAATCAAGTGCTTGAGGAGTGACAATGGGAAGGAGTATGTTAACAAAGATTTTGACAACTTTCTCGGAGAAAATGGAATTGTACATCAGTTGACAATACCCTACAGTCCCCAGCAAAATGGCATTGCTGAACGGTTCAATAGGACTGTTCTTGATCTCTCAAGATCTATGTTAATTGCAGCAAATTTGCCAAAGAGTTTCTGGGCTGAAGCAGTAAGCACAGCTACCTACATACGTAATCGGTGTTCCACCTCTGATGATAATCGAATTCCAGAGGAGAGATGGACAGGTAGAAAACTAAATGTTCAACATCTGAGACCTTTTGGATGCAAGGTGCATGCCCTCATCCCAAATGTACATAGAAAGAAACTGGACGGTAAGACCAAGGATTGCATCATGCTTGGTTATGCCGGGTTCTCCAAAGGTTATAGATTATGGGATCTAGAAAAAGGAAAATTGCTGATGAGCAGAGATGTAATCTTTGAAGAAAACAAGTATCCCTACAATGAATCAGAAAGATTTGATTATTCAGATATGAATTTTGCTGAGAAGACTCCCGAAAAATCAAAAGACAAGAGAAGCGGTAGAGGAGGAAGAAGAAATAATGATAGAGGATATAAGGAAGAAGAAATGATGATAGAGGAAGAACAACCTTTGGCGGAAGAGAACCAAGTACTGCCATCAATAGATGAAAGAAATAATAACGTAGAAGAACATCAAGAGCAATGTAGTGTAGAAGAAGAAGCAGGAGAAAGGCGGAACGAGATCCTTTTCCGGGATGAAACAAATGATTCACAAAATGAAAAAGAAGAAGTAACTGATAATGAAGACGAAGGAGCAATTGATAATGAAGACGAAGAAGTTATTGATAATGAAGACAAAGGAATCAGCAAACATCACATGGAGCTCAGAGACAGGAATGCTATTAAAAAACCTCAATTCAACCATGCTTGCTTCAGTACTTCATTAGACCCTGATCCAAAAACGTTTAAGCAGGCAATGCAAGCACCAGACCGAGATCTTTGGGCAGCAGCAATTGAGGAAGAGTTGTCTTCCTTAACAACAATGAAAGTTTGGGAGTTGACTGATCTACCACAAGGCAAAACAACAGTAGGGTGTAAATGGGTCTTCAGGAAGAAATACTTAGCAGATGGGAACATTGAAAGGTATAAGGCCAGACTCGTAGCCCAAGGTTATACACAAAAGCCAGGCCTTGACTATGGTGACACATACAGTCCTGTTGTGCCTGTCTTCCATCAGTAAGACTTGTTCTAAAACTAGCGGTAGAGAACAACTGGTTAATTCACCAAATGGACGTTAAAACAGCTTATTTAAACGGAGAGTTGAAAGAGGAAATTTACATGAATATACCTGAGGGATTCCAAGAGCCTGGTTCAGAGAAGAAAGTTTGCAAATTGATCAAGAGCCTCTATGGATTGAAACAGTCAGGTCGCTCTTGGTATGAGACGTTGGACAAGAAACTACAGGAGGGAGGGATGAAAAAATGTAAAGCGGAGCCTTGTATTTATTACCTAAAGAAAGATGGTAGCTTCAGAATAATATCCGTTTACGTCGATGATTTGATCTTGATAACTTCTAGTCAAAGCGCTATGGAGGAAACGAAGAGGATGATCAAGAATTATTTTGATATCAAAGATATGGGCCTTCTTCACTACATTCTTGGTATTGAAGTGAAGAAAATGGATGATGGGTCTCTAGCATTGAACCAGACAAAGTACATCAAGGAGATTTTAGAAGAATTTGGAATGGGTGAGTGCAAGCCTGTCAGAACACCCTTGGAGCCCAATCAATGTCTAAGTAAGACTGAATGTCCGAAAACGCGAGAAGAAGTAGAGGAAATGAAAAGTATCCCTTATAGAAGACTGGTGGGAAAATTAATGTATCTGTCCCAAGCAACACGTCCTGACCTCGCTTTTGCAGTTTCCAAACTAGGGCAATTTTCATCTAACCCAGGCAGAGTTCATTGGCTAGCTGCAAAACGGGTTTTGCGGTATTTGAAGGGCACAATGGATTATGAGTTCAAAGTAGCCAAAACTTCGGGAGGAAATGTAATCCAAGTAAAAGGGTATTCTGATGCAGATTGGGCTGGAAATAAGGACGACAGAAGGTCGACAACGGGTCTTCTTATCGAGGTAAACAACACAGCAATCGTCTGGAAATCAAATAAACAAAATTCAGTGGCTCTTTCCACGATGGAGTCTGAATTTGTCGCAGTTGTAACATGTAGTGTTGAAATGTTATGGTTAACTCAAGTTCTACAAGAAATTGAATGCAAGATGCAGAACAACCCCTTGATATTATGTGACAATCAATCGGCACTTAACTTTGCCAAGGGAAATAGTGTCACAGCTCACTCACGGCACATTGATATAAAATATCACTTTTTGAGAGACCTAGTGAAGACCGGAAAACTAAGGACAGAATATGTATCAACAAAAGATAACATAGCGGACATCCTTACTAAACCCCTTTCGAGATTTCGAAATGAAGAAATTCTAAAAACCATTGGGATTGAAGACATCAAGAAAGGAGGTGAATCTGTTGATGTTGATCGTTGATGAGACCTAATTATGTGGTCTTGGTTTCTGTTTGTCAACTACGCGTTCTGTAGTTTAGGAAAACTTCATTCCTTTGTAATTGTGTGTTGCAAAATATATGTGTCAATTTGTAAAACAGTGTTCACGGTTATAACAATTATAATAAAGCAACCTAACAAGTGAACTTAGCAACTTTACTTTACTTTGTACGCGGCACTTCCCTTAGTTACCATGGACTAATTTTGATGAAATTTATTATGTGGGCTCGATTTGTGCCCCGAAGCTTCTGGTTGGTGTCAGTCATTTCTGAGGGGTGAAAATTAAGGGTTGAAATTCCCAAAAGTGCTCCCTATTTCTTCTCATTGAGTGTGAAGCGTTTATTTCTTCGAAATAAACTTGATTGTGAAGGGAAAATATGGTTCGTAGGTAGTGACAATGACAAAGCTGTGAGTTTAGTAGGCGATTGATCTACTCAGAAAAATAATAAACTTTGTGTAACTTGTGCAGCGTTTTTCTTCTCAATGGAATCGACATTTTGACGGGAGGATTCGGGGGTATCCCATCTGCCGCCACTATCCAACCCCGAATCCTTCCGTCAAAACGTTGAATTTGTTGAAAAAAGTCTGCCAAGTGGGTGTGGCACATAGCTTCCTCGTATCCATAACCCGATTGTAAAGATGATTGTTCGTTAATCTCAAAACACCAATCTCTAAGTACCTTTCACTACCCTCATAGGGGACCATCTACACGCTAATCTGGACAATCCTGGAAAATTTCATCAAATTCGGATGAAAAATTAAGTGAGTATATGTATGTGACTGGATCAAAAAAATCTTAGCCTCGGCTGGGGTTCGAACTCGCGATCCCTGGAGCACAAATTAAGACTCTGTCCTCTGAACTATTGAAGCCTTGTCATGTATAAGATTTGAGATTCTCACAGGAGACCATCCCTCTATAAATGAATCCCTCTATGAAAAACAATTCTCTATGATTTTCATAGGGGACCATCTAAACACTACTCTGTAACATCCCTGAAAATTTCATTGAAATCGGATGGAAAATGTAGAAGTTATGGACGTTACAAGGAATTCACGTTTGCGCATGCGCAGTCGCTTCTATCAGTCCGGGGACGATGATTTTCATAGGGGACCATCTACAACCTAATCCACATAATCCCTGAAAATTTCATCGAAATCGAATGGAAAATGAGGAAGTTATGGCCATTAGAAGGAAATTCACGTTTGGGCATGCGCAGTAGCTACTATCAATCCGAAGGGGGTGATTTTCATAGGGGACCATTTAAATACTAATCTGTAACATCCCTGAAAATTTCATTGAAATCGGATGGAAAATGTAGAAGTTATGGCCGTTACATGGAATTCACGTTTGCGCATGCGCAGTCGCTTCTATCAGTTCAAGGATGATGATTTTCATAGGGGACCGTCTACACACCAACCCGCACAATCCCTGAAAATTTCATCGAAATCGGACAATAACTTCGTATAGTTATGCGCGTTACAAGGAATTCATGACAGACACACAGACAGACAGACACACAGACACACAGACAGACAGACACACAGACAGACAGACACGGAACCAAAATTGTTCAGGAAGGTCTAAAACGCAAAACGCGAGTGAAAATTTTGATTTTGGAGAACTTTTTTTTTTCGTTCTTGAAAAGTGAAAACAAAGCTTCCGCTACCTTGGTAGACTCGGAAGCAAAATTATCGTTTTTCCGTGTTCAAACAAAAAAAGTTCCATCGTAAAACGTTTTTTGATTATGCGATTATACGCTTTTTGATTATTTGATTTTCGATTATGTTATTAGGTATATGGTTTTTTGATTTTTCGATTATGCTGAAATTCTGGCTCAGTTTTCAGGCTTATCGGCAATAGTTCATTATCTCTAATGAGGAATTTCACCGATTTCTGTTTGCATTTTTCCTGAATAGTTAATGGTGTGGGATAGATGAGAATCGGGCTGATTTCGGAAAATAAGTCTCCTGTTATTTTTGGGAGACAATCAAAATTTTTAATTTCAAAACTAACCGGGAAAATAGACGTGCAGCGGGAACGCTCGCTGATTGGGCTGTTCGGATCGCCGTCTCCTCCCAGTGTTGCCCATTGGGACGACAAAATCGTGTTTTCTAAGAGAAAAGTTATCAAACAAAAACAGAGGAAACCTAATTTTCCCCATCTCGCTTTTTCTATTTTTTTCTTCAGTTTTTCGATTTCGAACTTTACTGTTTCATGAAATTTTGCATCTGGGGACTATGGATTTCTCGATCTCAGCGCTTCAAGCGGCCATAAATGAACTATTCCAGCATGACGTCATTTTCCCGGTTTTTTTTAAACATTCGTATTTTCTACACTGTTTTGTTTATTCGTAAATTAGGAAGTTCGGGCTGAAAGTTTGCCTTAGGGGGTTTTTAGAGGTGCTGAATCCGATTTTGGGGTCAAAAATAGGACATTCCGACATGGTGAAATTCCTCATTATTAGGACATTATGGGCATTGAAAAACGGTACCTAAGTTTACGAAAAGTTACAAAGTTCAGTTTTTAGTTTGCTTCATTCCCCATTACATTCAACTGGAAAAATTGTACTTTTGACGTGATAACGTCTTATAAATTGGTTTACCGGGAGACACTTCAAGAAACTGCGTTACGCTCCGCTCACGGAGGGGGTGCAGCTCGGCGCTCCCTGAAGGCGGGAGGCCCCCCCCTTCACCGGCACTCACAAAAGCGGGAGCGCCCCGCCCCCCCTTCCCTGGCACTCACTCCCCCCCCCCCCACCCATGGGAAATACCTACTACCTACGGGAAATACCTACTCTGTGCAACTTGACAAAGAATTTTATTTTATCCTTCTTCCTACTATACGAGTGAATCTTAACATTAAAATTATTTTACCACTCAAAGTCGTTGTCACGTAAAACTTTCGCCCGTATACCGACTTTACAGGCAACAACACAGGGTTTTTGAGCATTAAGGAGATAGAAAATTTTACGATACTTCCAATGGTCTCTGGACATTTGAGATTACTCGAGAAATGAGAGAGCTACATAATTTTCCTGTAAAGGACATCTCTCGTCTGCAGAGATCACACCTTTGCGCCCTTGTCACTGTTTTTAGAAAAAATAGTTTAACCTATCAACCGTAGGTACTTACTACCTACCTACCTTCACAATCAAGTTTATTTACAAATTAAGAGCTTCACACTCGATTCGAAAAACAGGGAGCTTCACATGGGAAATTTGATTACTGGTTGCTAAGGAACCAAAACTATGCAGGGTGTTTCATAAGTAACGGACCACCCTTTCTATCTCCGTTGTCTTGAGGGGTAGAAAAAACTTCAAGCGGTAACTCCCCTTAAATTAAAATTTTAATAATTTTTAACGAATTTTTTTTGAGAATTTTTTGAGAAATTCAACTATCACACTTTCACGCATTCTACGCAAAATTTCATGAATTTTTGACCCCTCAACCGATTTTTTTGGTTGCACACAACCCGTCCAGAGATTAAGGTAAAACAATTGAGATTAAGGTAGACCCCAAGTGTGACACATGTTTTTTCATTATTTTTCGACGCTGAATCATTTGATATCCATTTTTGCATTTAACTGGAATTTTTCGAAACGGTGGTGGAAATTCGGTAGTTTTTAATAGAAAAATGCTGTTTTTCTTTTTCCTTTTTTTCCTTCTTTTAAATTAGTTCGGGTGGCTAACTCTACTCCATCTAGCCACCCGAACTAATTAAAATTGCGTCGTAACTCATAAGGATGGAAGAAGAGCGATTTTCTATTACAAACCACCTAAACACCTCCACCGTTTCAAAAAATTCCAGTTAGGTGATTCCAAAAATGGAAACTACCATGTGATTCAGCGTTGAACATTGATAAAAATGCATGTGTCACACTTGGGGTCTACCTTCATCTCACTTTTGGCACAATCCAGGGGTTGCGAATGTTTGCGCGCTCATTGGACGGGTTGTTCGCAACCAAAAAAAGTCTGCCAAGTGGGTGTGGCACATAGCTTCCTCGTATCCATAACCCGATTATATAGGTGATCCGATGCATAGTAGTTAGGTAATCTGAAAACACCAATCTGTAAGTAGGTACCTTTCACTACCCTCATAGGGTACCATCAACACGCTAATCTGGACAATCCTAGAAAATGTCATCAAACTCGGACGAAAAATGTAAGTGCGGTAGTGATTGGAATCAAAAAATTTCATTGCAAGACTGGGAATCGAACCTGGAACTCCCGAATGTGAGTCCAGCACTTTGCTTACTGATCTACAGAGGGGTTTGTTGAATAGCTTTGAGATCCTCAGCTCAGACGCAACTGTTACGGCTGTTACAAGGATTTTACGATTGCGCATGCGCAGAGGCTACTGTAAATTTTAAGGCCTTGATTTTCATTGGGGACCATCTACAACCTAATCCGCGTAATCCCTGAAAATGTCATCGAAATCGGGTAGAAATTGTGGAAATTATGGCAGTTACAAGCAATTCACGTTCCGCATGCGCATCGGTTACTATCAGTCCGGGGGTGATGATTTTCATAGGGGACCATCTGAACACTAATCTGTAACATCCCTGAAAATTTCATTGAAATCGGATGGAAAATGTGGAAGTTATGGCTGTTACAAGGAATTCACGTTTGCGCATGCGCAGTCGCTTCTATCAGTCCGAGGATGATGATTTTTATAGGGGACCGTCTACACACCAACCCGCACAATCCCTGAGAATTTCATCGAAATCGGACAATAACTTCGTATAGTTATGCGCGTTACAAGGAATTCATGACAGACACACAGACAGACAGACACACAGACAGACAGACACGGAACCAAAATTGTTCAAAAAGGTCTAAAACGCAAAACGCGAGTGAAAATTTTGATTTTAGAGAACTTTTTTTTTCGTCCTTGAAAAGTGAAAACAAAGCTTCCGCTACCTTGGTAGACTCGGAAGCAAAAGAAAGAAAAAAAAGTCTGCCAAGTGGGTGTGGCACATAGCTTCCTCGTATCCATAACCCGATTATATAGATGATCCGATGCATAGTAGTTAATCTCAAAACACCAATCTCTAAGTACCTTTCACTACCCTTATAGGGGACCATCTACACGCTACTCTGGATAATCCTAGAAAATTTCATCAAATTCGGATGAAAAATGTGAGTCACTACTCAAAAAATCCAAAAATATCTTGGCATGGCTGGGAATCGTACCCGAGACCTCTCACTTACCAAAATGACTCGCTGTACATGTGCTACGGGCGCCAGACAGTTGGTAGTGTAGAATTTGAGGTTCTGACGTACGCACGGCTGTTACACAGATTTTACGTTCGCGCATGCGCAACGGCTACTATAAGTCCGGGGGTGATGATTTTCATAGGGGACCCATACAAACCCCATCCTGCCTCTACATTTTTATTACAGGATCTAATTCCAGATTCAAATAATCTGGAAAGAATGTGTTATTGATTTTATTGAAGCTATTTGCTACGCCCACTGTTTAGCATACTTAAGAATAGGTAGTATACATTCCACTTCATTGGCAGATGGGAAATTTGGATTTTATGTGGAGGATTTGGTTCTAGCATACCTAACATAATATATGTTAGGGTGGGGGTAAAAAATGTAATTCTACCAAAATGTGAATCTCCTGATCACCCTGTTTCCAAAAAGGTACCTACACGATTTTTTATGTGGAGGATTAGGTACTAGCATACCTAACATAATATATGTTAGGGTGGGGGTAAAAAATGTAATTCTACCAAAATGTGAATCTCCTGATCACCCTGTTTCCAAAAAGGTACCTACACGATTTTTTATGTCGAGGATTTGGTACTAGCATACCTAACATACTGTATGTTAGAGTGGGGGTAAAAAATGTAATTCTACCAAAATGTGAATGCCCTGATCACCGTTTCCAAAAAGTACCAACACGATTTTTTATGTGGAGGATTAGGTACTAGCATACCTAACATACTGTATGTTAGGGTGGGGGTAAAAAATGTCATTCTACCAAAATTTGAATCTTCTGATCACTCTGTTTCCAAAAAGTACCTACACGATTTTTTATGGGGAGGATTTGGTACTAGCATGCCTGACATACTGTATGTTAGGGTGGGGGTAAAAAATGTAATTCTACCAAAATGTGAATCTCCTGATCACCCTGTTTCCAAAACGTACCTACACGATTTTTTATGTCGAGGATTTGGTACTAGCATACCTAACATACTGTATGTTAGGGTGGGGGTAAAAAATGTCATTCTACCAAAATGTGAATCTTCTGATCACCCTGTTTCCAATATGTACCTACACGATTTTTTATGTGGAGGATTTGGTACTAGCATGCCCAACATACTGTATGTTAGGGTGGGGGTAAAAAATGTAATTCTACCAAAATGTGAATGCCCTGATCACCGTTTCCAAAAAGTACCAACACGATTTTTTATGTGGAGGATTAGGTACTAGCATACCTAACATACTGTATGTTAGGGTGGGGGTAAAAAATGTCATTCTACCAAAATTTGAATCTTCTGATCACTCTGTTTCCAAAAAGTACCTACACGATTTTTTATGGGGAGGATTTGGTACTAGCATGCCTGACATACTGTATGTTAGGGTGGGGGTAAAAAATGTAATTCTACCAAAATGTGAATCTCCTGATCACCCTGTTTCCAAAACGTACCTACACGATTTTTTATGTCGAGGATTTGGTACTAGCATACCTAACATACTGTATGTTAGGGTGGGGGTAAAAAATGTCATTCTACCAAAATGTGAATCTTCTGATCACCCTGTTTCCAATATGTACCTACACGATTTTTTATGTGGAGGATTTGGTACTAGCATGCCCAACATACTGTATGTTAGGGTGGGGGTAAAAAATGTAATTCTACCAAAATGTGAATGCCCTGATCACCGTTTCCAAAAAGTACCAACACGATTTTTTATGTGGAGGATTAGGTACTAGCATACCTAACATACTGTATGTTAGGGTGGGGGTAAAAAATGTCATTCTACCAAAATTTGAATCTTCTGATCACTCTGTTTCCAAAAAGTACCTACACGATTTTTTATGGGGAGGATTTGGTACTAGCATGCCTGACATACTGTATGTTAGGGTGGGGGTAAAAAATGTAATTCTACCAAAATGTGAATCTCCTGATCACCCTGTTTCCAAAACGTACCTACACGATTTTTTATGTCGAGGATTTGGTACTAGCATACCTAACATACTGTATGTTAGGGTGGGGGTAAAAAATGTCATTCTACCAAAATGTGAATCTTCTGATCACCCTGTTTCCAATATGTACCTACACGATTTTTTATGTGGAGGATTTGGTACTAGCATGCCCAACATACTGTATGTTAGGGTGGGGGTAAAAAATGTAATTCTACCAAAATGTGAATGCCCTGATCACCGTTTCCAAAAAGTACCAACACGATTTTTTATGTGGAGGATTAGGTACTAGCATACCTAACATACTGTATGTTAGGGTGGGGGTAAAAAATGTCATTCTACCAAAATTTGAATCTTCTGATCACTCTGTTTCCAAAAAGTACCTACACGATTTTTTATGGGGAGGATTTGGTACTAGCATGCCTGACATACTGTATGTTAGGGTGGGGGTAAAAAATGTAATTCTACCAAAATGTGAATCTCCTGATCACCCTGTTTCCAAAACGTACCTACACGATTTTTTATGTCGAGGATTTGGTACTAGCATACCTAACATACTATATGTTAGGGTGGGGGTAAAAAATGTAATTCTACCAAAATGTGAATCTCCTGATCACCCTGTTTCCAAAAAGTACCTACACAATTTTTTATGTGGAGGATTTGGATCTAACATACCTAACATACTGTATGTTAGGGTGGGGGTAAAAAATGTAATTCAACCAAAATGTGAATCTCCTGATCACCCTGTTTCCAAAAAGTACCTACACGATTTTTTATGAGGAGGATTTGGATCTAACTACCTACCTAACATACTGTATGTTAGGGTAGCGGTAAAAAATGTAATTCTACCAAAATGTGAATCTCCTGATCACCCTGTTTCCAAAAAGTACCTACACGATTTTTTATGTCGAGGATTTGGTACTAGCATACCTAACATACTGTATGTTAGGGTGGGGGTAAAAAATGTAATTCTACCAAAATGTGAATCTCCTGATCACCCTATTTCCAAAAAGTACCTACACGATTTTTTATGTCGAGGATTTGGTACTAGCATACCTAACATACTGTATGTTAGGGTGGGGGTAAAAAATGTCATTCTACCAAAATTTGAATCTTCTGATCACTCTGTTTCCAAAAAGTACCTACACGATTTTTTATGTGGAGGATTAGGTACTAGCATACCTAACATACTGTATGTTAGGGTGGGGGTAAAAAATGTCATTCTACCAAAATTTGAATCTTCTGATCACTCTGTTTCCAAAAAGTACCTACACGATTTTTTATGGGGAGGATTTGGTACTAGCATGCCTGACATACTGTATGTTAGGGTGGGGGTAAAAAATGTAATTCTACCAAAATGTGAATCTCCTGATCACCCTGTTTCCAAAACGTACCTACACGATTTTTTATGTCGAGGATTTGGTACTAGCATACCTAACATACTATATGTTAGGGTGGGGGTAAAAAATGTAATTCTACCAAAATGTGAATCTCCTGATCACCCTGTTTCCAAAAAGTACCTACACAATTTTTTATGTGGAGGATTTGGATCTAACATACCTAACATACTGTATGTTAGGGTGGGGGTAAAAAATGTAATTCAACCAAAATGTGAATCTCCTGATCACCCTGTTTCCAAAAAGTACCTACACGATTTTTTATGAGGAGGATTTGGATCTAACTACCTACCTAACATACTGTATGTTAGGGTAGCGGTAAAAAATGTAATTCTACCAAAATGTGAATCTCCTGATCACCCTGTTTCCAAAAAGTACCTACACGATTTTTTATGTCGAGGATTTGGTACTAGCATACCTAACATACTGTATGTTAGGGTGGGGGTAAAAAATGTAATTCTACCAAAATGTGAATCTCCTGATCACCCTATTTCCAAAAAGTACCTACACGATTTTTTATGTCGAGGATTTGGTACTAGCATACCTAACATACTGCATGTTAGGGTTGGGGTAAAAAATGTAATTCTACCAAAATGTGAATCTCCTGATCACCCTGTTTCCAAAAAGTACCTACACGATTTTTTATGAGGAGGATTTGGATCTAACATACCTAACACACTTATGTTCGGGGTGGGGGTAAATGATGTAGTACCCCTAAATGCAGAAAAATCTTCCCTATATAATACGTAAATGTTAACGTGGAAAAAAAACACGAGAAATCCTCGAAAACCGGAAGAGTAGGAAGCTATGTGCTACGCCCACTGTTTAGCATATTTATAAATACATTCCACTTCATTGGCAGATGGTTTCAATATTATTTAACCAAGAGCAATACAAATACGGAAAAATTAAGTTTATATTGAGGACGCCATGTGCTACACCCCTTTGAAAATAAAGGCCTGAAAGTATTACCTTGTGACGTCACTCTCTGAGGCAAATTCGGAGGTCTGATGACCAGTTGGCACCTCAAAAGGACCAGAAGCGCGGTGAAAATCCGAAACGGGAAATCAGTGACCACCTTTGATTGTGGGATTCAGAGCACGGAGTGTAAGGACCAGTTGCGTTTTATACACAATGACCAGAAGTGATGGTAGAAATACCCCTAATGACCAGTTGTGCGGTGGAAATCCGAAACGGAGTGTATAAATGTCGGAGTGTATAAGGGTGGGGGTTGGTTATTTATCCGTTTCAGACATCAGGGAGTATCATGGTGTATGTAACTCAAAATGTCAAAAATGACCATAAGGCGCCCTTGACCACAAACGGGGGCCGGGCGCGTATAGGTGTGTGTGTGTGTGTGTGTGTAACAAAATCTTGTGTACTCTGCACAGGCCTTAGTTCTCAACCGATTTTCCTGGTTCTTTTTTTGTTCGTCGCGGAAAACTATCTAGTTGTGCACTACGTCGCCGGAATTTCGAATTTTGCCTTTTAAGGGGAGGAAAGGGGGGGTTAATGCTCGAAAAACGTGCGTTTTTGGGCATAATCTTGTGTACTCTGCCCAGGCCTTAGTTCTCAAACGATTTTCGTGGTTCTTTTTTCGTTTGACGCAGAATACTATCTAGTTGTGCACTACGGCGCCGGAATTTTGGATTTTGCTTTTTGAGAGGGGGAAAGGGGGGGTTAATGCTTAAAAAACGTGCGTTTGCGTGCATAATCTTGTAAACTCTGCCCAGGCCTTAATTTGCAACCGATTTGCGTGTTTCTTTGTTTGTTTGACTCAAATAACTTCCGAGTTGTACATAATTTCACCAGAGTACCAAAATTCGCAAGGGGAGGGGGTGAGTGGGGGATAATATTCACAAAATATCCGATTTTTCAATATTTCTGTTCCTTTACTGCTTACTAATTGTACCCAAGCTTTGAAATTGAGGAAAAATTCTCATTATACCTCCGGATTTTCATGAATTATTCTCTGTACCACCATGGAACTAATAGTGGTGCCAGGACATCGTGCCATGATGCCATAAACCGCTTATTTCGTGTTTTTTTTTTTTTTTTTTGGTTTATTATTTTCAATAATAAGCCTTTGGAATCGAGCAAGAAAAAAAAAATTTTAACCCCCCCTCAAAATTTGATGTTTTACGTTTCAAGGTACGTAGAATACGAAAATCGAATAAAAAAATTTCCGTCCGTCCGCCGTACGCCGTACGCGGCACTTTTCTTAGCAACACTGGACCGATTTGGTTCAAATTTGGTATATGGGCTCCATTTGGGGTCTAGTTGTGCCGCGAAGCTTTTGGTTGATGTAGGTCACTTCTAAGGGGTGAAAATTAAGGGTTGAAATTTTCAAGAGTGCCCTAGCTCGAAAACTCTCGAAATAAAGGTATCGTTTTTTCACCAATTTCAAATAGTATTAAATTTTTAAAAATTTTTGAGACCACCCGGAGCTCTGTAGGACAAACCGTTCGGTCCCTACGAGTACTTGAAGGTTTTCCTTCGATAAAACAGAATCATGAGTGTGAATCGCAAAAGAGGTCTAATCTCCGTTCAAATTTTATCGGACTAAAATGCGATCGCTGTTCATTTCTTCGATTTGTATACAGTTTTGCCTTCTGCGTAACCAGTAATCAAATTTTCATATGAAGCTTTCTATTCTTCCAATCGAGTGTGAAGCGTTTGGTTTTTTCTAATAAACTTGATTGTGAAGGTGTGAAGCCAGTATGGTGTGGTAGGTAGTACCTAGCTGGTAGGTAAAAAAAAGTTGGTAGGTAAAAAAAATGTTGGTGGGTAAAAAACGCTGCAAATCATTGCTCAAAGGCTTCTTCACTCTTCAGATCACTGATCAGCTGAGTGAGCTCCGAAGCCATTTTCAATCCTATTGAATGGAAGTGCTCTTCCAGGCGTCTCCAGCATTCGAGGAGATCTTCTTCACTCTTCAGATCACTGATCAGCTGAGTGAGCTCCAAAACCATTTTTACTCCTATTGAATGGAAGTGCTCTTCCAGGCGCCTCCAGCATTCGAGAAGATCTTCTTCACTCTTCAGATCACTGATCAGCTGAGTGAGCTCCAAAACCATTTTTACTCCTATTGAATGGAAGTGCTCTTCCAGGCGTCTCCAGCATTCGAGGAGATCTTCTTCACTCTTCAGATCACTGATCAGCTGAGTGAGCTCCGAAGCCATTTTCATTCCTATTGAATGCAGGAAGCTGAAATTTGAGAGGGAAGGTCAAGGGAGAATACAGATGGTGGTAGGTGCTATTGATGGAGAACCAGTGATCTATACAGAAGGGTGATCTATACAGAAAATAATAAACCTTTGAGCAATGATTTGCAGCGTTTTTTTTTTTTGTGTTTCACCTTGAATATGGATGTGAACTTCGACGGACTGCCTACCAGAACTAACAGATGAAAGTTTAATTTTTACGACGTATTTCCGCTTTGGTGCCAGACTGGCACCGTTGGTGGTGGTGGGGGGGGGGGTTGAACTCGAATTCGCATGTTGGGTATCGTAGATCATGAATTTTAAAATGCTCTTCAGATTCGAGGCTCCCATGCCGCTAGAAATGTTAAGGTGGATAATGGTGGGGGGGTGGTCAGTATTTCTTGCCTAAAGTAATAAATAAATTACATCGAGTGAAACAGTTTTATCACTTAACAACTGGTTAAACTGATCTAATGCTTATCCAATGGGACGTCCCCTGGAATGCATGCATTGCTAAACAATATGTTTCAAACTGATTTTGAGGCTTTTATTTCTTCCAAATAAACTTGATTGTGAAGTAGATATAAGGTTGGTAGTATCAGATACTACCTACCTTATATCTACTTCACAATCAAGTTAATAAAGTCAAGTTAATAAACCATCTATGGTTAAATAAACCATAGATTCTATGGTTTATTTATAATATTTGATTTGAAAAAAAAAAGATGGTGACAATGGCAAAGCCGTGTTCTTTGTAGATGAATGATCTATATAGAAAAATAATAAACCTTTGCGTAATAATTTACTGGGTCCCCCCCCCCTTCCCAATGCCACTTTTAGGACGTCCCACAAGACTCGGGCGTCCTTATGCGATCAATCTGAGGTAAAGGAGGACCCTCAACGGAGAAAAACAATAACCACATGCAAATCTGTTTTGCGAAACGATCGCTCCTATGAAAGAAGTCGTCAATTTTTTAGAATATTGTATGCCATACAATTTTTTACTACTCAAAAAGTACAATTTCAAAGTAGAGGAAAAGTACATACAAAAAAGAGCTTTGGGCGACAAAATATCGAAAAAAAAGTACCAAACTGATGGTTCTCAATTATTATTGGGTGAAGATGGAGCAATCTGGGGTGGGGGGGGGGGGGGGGGGCATAAGGAAACTTGGATTCATTACCTTCAATGTAGCAGTTCAGCCTACACCGGTTCTACACTGGGAACGAGCTCGGCAGTCACTAATCACTATGCTGCCTTCCTCCTGGTACGTGTTCCCTCCACAATATGAATATTAATATTAAATATTTTACGGTTTTCCTTTATATCCAAAATCCATTTTCATTTGAAGGGTCACGGGGAAAAAGGATCAGACTCCTCTTTTCCTAATTCCGAGAAAATCGAAAAACAAAGTTTGAAGTCGTCCCAGACAGACGCTATGCATTTGAAAAATGAACTGTTTGGGCCACCTGACCAAGAATTTAATTATGTTCAAGTGACAAGAAAGGAAATCAAGTAGGTCGAAGATAATTTCCAGAAATAATTAGAAATTTCTAACAAGGTAAGGACTTTGATCTTTTTTCCCACAAAAATCCCCGTTTCGTCACCATAACACCTAAAATTATATCACCATGTTACCTATTGTATATTCAAATCTCGTAATTCACTTCAGTAAGTTTACTAGGGTTTGTAGGTACCTTACTGTCACCTCCAGAAAAATGTTGGGCAAAAAGTGGCTTAATTTTCCAAATTAGGTATAGTTTTGTACAAAACATTAATTTCAAAAAGGCAAAAAAATCAATAAATAAATCATTCATCTAAAGGATCGTCGCAATATGAAATGGCGTCATCATCTCCTACATTCCCCAACCTGTTGGACAGTGACTCAGAAAATGTTAACACCGGGGTTGACGAGAAACTGACACAAGTGTTTTAAATCCTATGATTTTGCTGGTTTTGATGGGTATGGAGCCGTTGTGAAGGTTTCCCAATGTTACAGCTGCTTTTGGTACTGAAGTTTTCTTCTTCGAGGTAGAAGGGATTGTGGAAACTGTCTGGTATCTCCAAAAGTAGGAGTTTTTGTGCTTGATGAATCTTTGGTGTGATGCCGTACAGCTCATGCAAAGGCGAGGGAAGGGGTCTTTAAATCGGACTCTGATCTTTCTTCCCTGCGAGCGCACGGAATCTGATCCTTTTTCCCCGGAGCCCCGTATTTGTTTTAGCTTAAAAAAGAATGAATGCGATCTTTCTTGCACAAAGTGAAACAAGCCTTCGGTTCTACTCTTCCCAAGCTACACGATGGCGTGCCTATCTCAATTCGGCCAAAAAATGGAGTTTGATCCTTTTTCCCCGTGACCCTTCATTTCATTCCGGACATAGATACCTATAATACATAATAAAATAATATATTATGTGGTAAGCGATAAAACTTTTTCACTAGTGTAGATGGTCTCCTATGAGGGTAGTGGAAGGTACTTAGAGATTGGTGTTTTGAGATTAACCACTATGCATCGGATCATCTATATAATCGGGTTATGGATACGAGGAAGCTATGTGCCACACCCTCTTGGCAGACGTTTTTTTTTTTTCTGTTGAGTGTTGTCCAACTTTACCCCAGATCGATTGCATAAGGACGCCCAAGTCTTATTGTGGAACGTCCTAAAAATCCAGGACGTCACACGGATGAGACCAAAAATTATCCTCAGAAGAAAAGAGTCACAAAATCATCAGAAAAAATCATTAACATTATTAGGAGAAAAACATCGTCGGCCAAATATCGCCTCAGAGTTAGCAACACCGTTCCTTGAATCGACGTGGAAGTAGAAATTGGAGCTCTTCTTCCACGCCCATCTCTCCATGGAGGTAAGTTTACATCCATGAAGGAATTAGTTCCATGCAGTAGAATAGGAAAGAAGAAGAAGAAGAAGTACGAGCTCGGCGTGTTGGGGTTGAGTACCGTTGTTTTGTATTTTGAATCCGAATAATTTTTATTGAATATATTTTAAATCCGTCAAATATTTGAGTAGTTAGTAATCTATCCAAGTGTTGAAGTGGTCCTAAAAACCGGGTAAAATCATGGCGGGAGTTTTGTTCGAAGACATTTTCAACGTGAAAGACATAGACCCTCAAGGCAAAGCATTCGACCGAGTGAGCAGACTTTTTTGCGAGTCAGAATCCTTCAAAATGGACTTAATTCTGGACGTTAACACATGGCTTTATCCTATGGTTAGTATCGAACATGTTTATTCACATATATATAAGTAGATCTTAAACGTACCTAGCGTAAGTAAGGCGCCGCTGATAGGTATGCTCAGTAGATGTTCACCTTCATGGTTCGTAGATTTCCAGTAAGTAGATATTATAGGAAAACCTAATTATATTGTTGGGTGATTGAGAAGTACTGTAGTCGCGTCATTGAATGATCCTCTTCACTAAATATTGAGCTTGGATTTGAAGGGATCATTGGATGTGTATCGCAATCAAGTACTGTAGGTCTATGGGGTAGGTAACCAAAGCAAACCCTGAAATTTTCACACAAACATTCGAATTAGAATTTCGTAAAGTAGTATCTTTACATGTACTTGAAGGTATGGGACAACTTCTTACGGTGATATTTAACGTAAAGCCGATGTTTTTGGAATCTGGAAGGAATGAATTCACGGTAGGAAGTACCTAATTGATGGGTTGAAAAAGAGGCCGATTGTTGGTCAAAAAACTTGGCTCATTGTACATTTATTCGAACATGAAGTAGGTCAAAAAGGACTTTTGAAGTGCAATAGCTTTGAAAACGGGATTTCCCTAAGGGTGCGTTTACACTGGACCCGATTTTTTACTCGGCCGAACTCCAGCTCTGCCGATTCCACCGATTCCCCGACTGAAGTGTTTACACTAGACCCGATTTTTCAAACGATTCTACCGATTTTCGTCAGTTGCCCCGAGCCCGTCGTATAGTATGGAAGATTTAGCAGCGTTAGAATTTCTAACTGAAAACTCACTATTGAGATAATTTTATTTTATTTATAAAATATTATAAAATTTTATTTTATTTTATTTTATATGTTGTTGGTTGAGCGTCGGGAATGGGCGAATGACATTTTTATGGAAAGAGAATCATCCGGAGAGTTCCATACCTTGTTGCCCCAATTGCTAGAACAACCAATCAAGTTTCGCGAGTATTTCCGGATGACTCCAGAGACTTTTTTGGTTTATTATTTTCAATAATAAGCCTTTGGAATCGAGCAAGAAAAAAAAAATTTTAACCCCCCCTCAAAATTTGATGTTTTACGTTTCAAGGTACGTAGAATACGAAAATCGAATAAAAAATTTCCGTCCGTCCGCCGTACGCCGTACGCCGTACGCGGCACTTTTCTTAGCAACACTGGACCGATTTGGTTCAAATTTGGTATATGGGCTCCATTTGGGGTCTAGTTGTGCCGCGAAGCTTTTGGTTGATGTAGGTCACTTATAAGGGGTGAAAATTAAGGGTTGAAATTTTCAAGAGTGCCCTAGCTCGAAAACTCTCGAAATAAAGGTATCGTTTTTTCACAACTTTAAATAGTATAGAATTTTTAAAAATTTTTGAGACCACCCGGAGCTCTGTAGGACAAACCGTTCGGTCCCTACGAGTACTTGAAGGTTTTCCTTCGATAAAACAGAATCATGAGTGTGAATCGCAAAAGAGGTCTAATCTCCGTTCAAATTTTATCGGACTAAAATGCGATCGCTGTTCATTTCTTCGATTTGTATACAGTTTTGCCTTCTGCGTAACCAGTAATCAAATTTTCATATGAAGCTTTCTATTCTTCCAATCGAGTGTGAAGCGTTTGGTTTTTTCTAATAAACTTGATTGTGAAGGTGTGAAGCCAGTATGGTGTGGTA
Source organism: Apolygus lucorum (assembly GCA_009739505.2). NCBI lineage: Eukaryota > Metazoa > Arthropoda > Insecta > Hemiptera > Miridae > Apolygus > Apolygus lucorum. The sequence continues at coordinate 21,064,248 of CM019173.2, forward strand.
GGTAGTACCTAGCTGGTAGGTAAAAAAAAGTTGGTAGGTAAAAAAAATGTTGGTGGGTAAAAAACGCTGCAAATCATTGCTCAAAGGCTTCTTCACTCTTCAGATCACTGATCAGCTGAGTGAGCTCCGAAGCCATTTTCAATCCTATTGAATGGAAGTGCTCTTCCAGGCGTCTCCAGCATTCGAGGAGATCTTCTTCACTCTTCAGATCACTGATCAGCTGAGTGAGCTCCAAAACCATTTTTACTCCTATTGAATGGAAGTGCTCTTCCAGGCGCCTCCAGCATTCGAGAAGATCTTCTTCACTCTTCAGATCACTGATCAGCTGAGTGAGCTCCAAAACCATTTTTACTCCTATTGAATGGAAGTGCTCTTCCAGGCGTCTCCAGCATTCGAGGAGATCTTCTTCACTCTTCAGATCACTGATCAGCTGAGTGAGCTCCGAAGCCATTTTCATTCCTATTGAATGCAGGAAGCTGAAATTTGAGAGGGAAGGTCAAGGGAGAATACAGATGGTGGTAGGTGCTATTGATGGAGAACCAGTGATCTATACAGAAGGGTGATCTATACAGAAAATAATAAACCTTTGAGCAATGATTTGCAGCGTTTTCAGCTCACTCAGCTGATCAGTGATCTGAAGAGTGAAGAAGATCTTCTCGAATGCTGGAGGCGCCTGGAAGAGCACTTCCATTCAATAGGAGTAAAAATGGTTTTGGAGCTCACTCAGCTGATCAGTGATCTGAAGAGTGAAGAAGATCTCCTCGAATGCTGGAGACGCCTGGAAGAGCACTTCCATTCAATAGGATTGAAAATGGCTTCGGAGCTCACTCAGCTGATCAGTGATCTGAAGAGTGAAGAAGCCTTTGAGCAATGATTTGCAGCGTTTTTTACCCACCAACATTTTTTTTACCTACCAACTTTTTTTTACCTACCAGCTAGGTACTACCTACCACACCATACTGGCTTCACACCTTCACAATCAAGTTTATTAGAAAAAACCAAACGCTTCACACTCGATTGGAAGAATAGAAAGCTTCATATGAAAATTTGATTACTGGTTACGCAGAAGGCAAAACTGTATACAAATCGAAGAAATGAACAGCGATCGCATTTTAGTCCGATAAAATTTGAACGGAGATTAGACCTCTTTTGCGATTCACACTCATGATTCTGTTTTATCGAAGGAAAACCTTCAAGTACTCGTAGGGACCGAACGGTTTGTCCTACAGAGCTCCGGGTGGTCTCAAAAATTTTTAAAAATTTAATACTATTTGAAATTGGTGAAAAAACGATACCTTTATTTCGAGAGTTTTCGAGCTAGGGCACTCTTGAAAATTTCAACCCTTAATTTTCACCCCTTAGAAGTGACCTACATCAACCAAAAGCTTCGCGGCACAACTAGACCCCAAATGGAGCCCATATACCAAATTTGAACCAAATCGGTCCAGTGTTGCTAAGAAAAGTGCCGCGTACGGCGTACGGCGGACGGACGGAAATTTTTTTATTCGATTTTCGTATTCTACGTACCTTGAAACGTAAAACATCAAATTTTGAGGGGGGGTTAAAATTTTTTTTTTCTTGCTCGATTCCAAAGGCTTATTATTGAAAATAATAAACCAAAAAAAAATTTCTTAGTAGGTATAACATTGTTATAATATAACAATTTGATGTTATATCGTGTTATTCAACAAAGAAAATTAAGGTAACCAAGGTGAAAGAGAATAACCAATAAGTACGTAAGCTTCAATATTGATATTATTGGTAAGATAAGGCTGTGCTTTTGCTTGCCTTTTGAACTTGTATCAGAAAGCTCCTCACAAAAAATCATGATGTAAAAATCAAACAGGGAGAAAAAACAACGGAAAGAATCAGAAAGTGGGTCACAAAAAACACTGGAAAAATACGGTAAAGTTTACGACCGAAAATACAATAATGCATGTGGTGGTACGATACAATTCCGCAAAATTGTATTGTTTGATCGATTTATATCGTATTTTCCCTCGGAATTATCGTACGGGTTGGGCATCAGTGAGCTGACGAAAAGGAGGCCCTAATTTTCCCGAACACTGCCGATCTCAAAACAACCGAAGAACGAAGAGCCGCCGTTCATTTGTTTTACTGGATCTCAAGAGATCCAAAGATCGAAGAACCGCGATTCATTTGTCATTTTTACTGATCCGCAGTTCACTCGCTCTTTTGAAGAACCGATCTTCACCGAACACTCCCAGCACTGAGCTCAAAAGATCCGAAGAGCCGCGGTTCTTTTTTACTGACCCGTGGTTCACTCGCTCTTCTGAAAGACCCGGCTCAAAGATCCGGATCTTTAATGAGCGACCCATCTCTAGACGGAAGAGCTCGGCGGAGTTTGGCGGAGTTCGACCGAGCAAATCGGGCATAGTGTAAACATTTCGTCCGATTTCTATTGAACTTTCTACTTTTGTTCACTCGCCCCATGTCTGCCGTTAACGGCCGTACTCTGCAGAATGAAAAATCGGCCGAATTCCGGCTCCAGTGTAAACGTAGCCTAAGTAGGAATTATCAGTATTGCTTGTAGTAAACTGGCGCTCGTAACGCATTGTCACATTACTAAAAGGATAATAGGTTTGTTCCATCAGAAATTTTGCAGTTGGACACTAGTCTGAGCTCAGTTCACAATTTTCGTTAATTCAAGTGCTGATGGAGCTCTTGGAGCTCAGTTATTCAACATTACACAATCTGAAGCTCGTGTTACTCTTGAATAGTTGATAGATTGCTTTAGCATATTCAAGCTTACTAGCTAAGCTAGCTGCTAAGCTTATTAGCTTAGCTTTTTCATGTCAAGGGGTTCCAGAGAACTCCCCCCAGAGAGAAGTGAATATGTAGGTATTTCATACCCCAATCAGAATTTATGCAACAATACCGGATACACTATATATTTATATGATTGAGACGGAAATTTCTACGAACAACGTATCTACTAACACGTATCTACTAACATTTTTTTTTTTCTAACTCCCCTCAAAGACAAAATGTCTTTGGTGACGGAGGGGGCACGCCATAAATCAAAAACAAAAAAAAAATAAAATAAATAAATAAAAAATAATGGGGAGGACGCTCAGGACTCACCCGACGCCGGCCCTAGGGATGAGGGAAGATGAGGAAGGTGGGGGTGGGAGAGAGGGATGAAGGGAAGTGCCTCTATAAAATGACCACCAGTTCAAATATGAGCCGAGCAGGACACGGGTGGTGATACCACGGAGTACGCCTACTGAGATGCCCAACTCGCGCAACTTTTCCCGCACCACACCCCGCGCCATGATAAGGTTGCAGCCATCACCCTGATGTTGTTGGGTGCCACTCCTTTTAGCTCCGACACCGCTTGCCGTAAATCATTTCTATCATACTTTCTTATCTTAGCCCGCCAACTCAGCTCCATGTCCAAGCTGCCATTGACAACTTGGACATCCAGGATTTTGCAAGACTGGTCGGGCTTGACTGCAACGATATCGGGCTTCTTACCCTGGTCACTTGGCATGTGATACAATCTCGAGAAAACGTTTTTACTAATGTATCTACTAACAACCCTCGAGAAAACGCTTTTCCGAAGTTTTGGCTCCTTATATAAGTTTTACATTCTTAAACAAATTCTTAAAAACATTCTTAAAAAAGCTAGAAACATTGGAAATGACCGTACAAAAATTGAACCCTTAACTGTTTTGTTTTTAAATATCAGATCAATTTGCAGTAAAGTAGAGAGCATTGAATTCCTAACTACAAACATGAATAACGCCCCTCTTTTCCTATGTTTTGCGGAGCACCACCTTCGAAGTACCGAAATTGACGGCATAAGTATTGCTAATTATAAACTATGTTCACACTTTTGTCGATCGAGAGTAACAAAGGGAGGGAGTGCCATCTTTTCCCGTGCAGATGTGAATTGTGAGCTCCTGGATATCAATCGCTTTTCGCATGAACTCATTTTTGAATGCTGTGCTATCTCAGCCGAGCTTAATGGTCATACATTTGTAGTTGTTGCCATATATCGATCACCCATTGCTCGCATGGATGATTTCATCGATAAGGCAGACTCACTCCTTGGTTTTTTGTCTCAGAAGGGTGTACCGGTATTTGTCTGCGGCGATTTCAATGTAAATGTTTTAAAAACGAACAAAAGGGATACGAAAAGATTTAGAGACCTTTGCAATGCTCATAATTTTACGTTCCAGTTAACTAACCCCACTAGAAAGACTGAAAATTCGTCGACCCTCATTGATCTGTTCCTTACTACTGCGTCTATTGAGGAATACTCTGTACGTGTACTGGAGACAGACATATCTGATCACTATCCCATTCTTCTGTCAACTGATCTAATGTTCCATAAGTCTTGTACGAAAATCTTCGAGAGAAAGCGTGATTTTCGTCAAGGAAATGTTGAGGCATTTGGGGAGAAAATGAAAAATTACAATTGGTCCGGTTTTCAAGCTACCCTACGGGGCGATTCTTCTGAACAATTTGGAAAATTCCAGGCTTGTTTGATGGAATTGTTTGATGACGCATTTCCCTTTCGTACCTACTGCAATGATACCAATCAACGCCCCAAATGGTTGAAGCAGGAACTCAAAGACTCAGAATATTTTAGGATCTCCCTGCTTCGGAAGGCTCAGTATACCATGTCCTCGGTCGATTGGTTTAACTACCGTAAGCATGAGAGACAACATAAGATTAATATGTGGTCTGCAAAGAAAAGTCATTATGGAAATAGAATAAATACAGCAAAAAACAAAAACAAGGCCGCTTGGAGTGTAATTAGGGAAGTTACTAAGGGTAAAACAAACATGACACAAAACGTCGAGATAGATTTTGGTGACGGTATAGTCAAAGACCCTACAGTTATTGCCAATCAAATGAATGCATGGTTTGTGAACACTGTCAATAATCTTGCATCTAGAAATAAATCAGGGAAATCAGATCAAAATCTCCTCAATACCAATTTAGTTGTAACCCAGTCTCTCTTTTTAAATCCATGTGATTCGAATGAAATAATTAAAATAAGCAAATGCATGGGTAAAACGTGGGCCGCTGGACCAGATGGTATACCGTATAAGATTTTTGAGGTTCTTATCCCATCGGTGGCGAACCTGCTCGCTGATCTGATCAACCTCTCCTTCGTAGAAGGCACCTTTCCTTCAGCTCTCAAGAATTACCACTGTGTTCTGATCCATAAAAAAGGATCCAAATCAGATCCAGACATGTACAGACTAATATCCCTCCTTTCAGGTTTTTCCAAAATATATGAAACCATATTCGCATCCAGAATGAACGATTTTCTCAGTATACATGGCGTGATATCCAAATCACAGCATGGGTTCGTCAAAGGTAGATCAACCACCACAGCTCTTTATAATTTGGTAAAAAATGTACATGATGACCTAGACCAAAAGCGATTAACTCTGTCCACCTACTATGATTTTTCCAAAGCTTTTGATGTAATGCCTCACTCTATTTTGTTCAGTAAACTGAACTCCCTCGGGATAAGAGGGACTCCCCTTCAGTGGATAATGTCCTTTCTCTCAAACAGAGAACAATCCGTGGTTGTGAACCACCTTGATGGCTCCACCAAAACCCGATCGGTATCAGATTTTGTTAAAAATCCCATAGGTGTTGCTCAAGGTTCGACGCTAGGCCCTCTATTTTTTGTCCTATTCATTAATGACTTGCCTAAAATTGTCCAGAAATTGGAAAAGCCATCATCAGCCACAGCACAAATCAGTCTTTACGCGGACGACACATGCCTTCTGACGAGTGCTGATAACTTCGAGGATTTAGTTCAGATTACCAAACTAAATGATGAACTGATTAGTGGCTGGTGTGATTCGAATGGCTTGGTAATAAACAAAAATAAATGCGTCACCGTCAACTTCACCCATACAAAACAAGATATGTCAAGCCTATCAAGCGATTATAACCTACTAAAATCCCATAAATTCCTAGGGGTGTTTCTGGATGAAAGTCTCAAATGGACAGCGCATATAGAATACCTTGCTGGTAAGTTGAATAGTGCAGCATTTTGTATAAGACGTTTGAGGAACTTCCTAGATGACGTCAATTTGAAATCAGTTTACTATGCCAAGTTTCACTCCCTCTTGAGCTACGGACTTGTTGTTTGGGGTAATTCTAACGAAGCCAAACGGTTGTTCCTAATACAAAAACGTGCTATTAGAACTCTTGCTAGATTAAACTCCCGAGACCATTGCAGAGATGCTTTCAGAAGATATAAAATATTGACATTGCCATCACTCTATCTACTCGAATGTGCGTGCTACGTGAAAAACAACGGGAAAGCATTTAAGACCAATGGAGATGTAAATAAGTACCCAACTAGGTATGCTTCCTCCCTTTCAGTGCCTTATCGTAGAATGGCAGCCACAGCCAACAGTGCTCAAATGATGTGCATACAAATTTATAACGCAATTCCCTCAGATATTAAAGAAATACAAACCTACTCCCAGTTCAGGAAAAAGTTGACGTCCTTCCTAAATGACAAGTGCTGCTACACAGTACAAGAAATTATAGGACAATAGGAAGCGGAATGCCTTAGAATAAGTATTAAAAATCCTTGTGAGTTGATCAGCGGAGGAATATAGATTGCGGAGTACTCTAGCTGTATACTTTGTCATAATTCCTGTTTTAAAAACTGACTTTGATTGGTAATTGACTACTATGTTGTATGTGTGTTTTTATGTATATATGTACCGCAATAGTTATTTATTTAAGACTGTGATAATGATTAATTAGGTGATAATGACTATATTAAGCGATATTGGCTGTGAAGATGAGTGTTGTGTGATAATGAATGTGATATTAGGTTAAGCTACGTGTTCATTTGTTCTAAAGATTGGTTATAGATTTTAAGAGTGAGCTTTGTTTTTTAGTCTAAGATGCTCTTCTTGTTGTCGGTGTTGGAGCCGTTTGCGGGTGTATCGTGGGTTGGGGGATCGCAGCCTTGGTCCCGCCCGGGGGTGGCATCCTATCCTGGTTCGTCCTTGGGTCGGATGTGCGGAGCGTTCTCTGACGCGCTGTGCTTTTGGCTTTGGGACGCCACCATGGTGGGTGGGCCCGGGCGGGGCCGGGGTTCCCCTGGCCCCGCGCCGCTTGCGGCTCACACACACCTCACTGACTTGCCATATTCATACCTCAAGTTGTATGTACTTGTTTATTTTGGCCAATAAAATTCATTATTCATTATTCATTATTCATTATTCATTAAACAGATTTTGGGGGAAAAAATTATCAAAATTTGAGTTTTTGAAAACTAAAAATCTTGAAGCTTTTGTAATAGTTTGATTTTCTCCATAACATAATTTAATTATGAAAAAAAATTTAGGCAGATTGGATATCATGATGAGTTGTTGAGGTGAAGTGAACGACATATGGTTATGCTGAAGGTTTCAGATGGGGAAGGTTTCCTTTTCGATGGCACCTTAACAAAACTCCTTGGAGTTGCCGACTTAAGTTTAAGTCAATTATTCTGATGGAACAGGGGTTGACTTGATCCTTCAGACATCTCGTTCTGATTTAAAAGTGGTTAGTGCAACTGCACGTCAATACCTTAAAGCACTAAGTTGGTTCACAAGCGTCCGACTCTGCGACTCTTTCCGACATTCTGTTTGGGTGTTCACAGGCGTCCATTTTCCAAAGCGCTTATCATTGCGTTATTGCGACCCCCACCTCCCTCCTTCCACCGCCCATCAACCACTTTTACCACCCTGTCTCTGACTCTTTCCATCAAATATCTAATTTTTTGGATGCGAACAGTCCCTCCCAAAAGTGCCTCTCCGACAATATTACCCCCCTCCCTCTCTCCGACTCTTTCCATCTGTTCTTGGCCAATCAGTGGGCAGAACTCAGAGTTGGACGCTTGTGAACCCACCTTAAGGCGCTACGTCCAAAAACACAGTTTTGAGAAAAACGCATCCGAAGTTTTCACCTAAAATACTTAATTGCTTATTACACTAAACTCTTTAATTTCTTCATGAAATTTTCAAGCTATTATCGTCAAGAAGGTCAATAATAATTTAGTTGATTTTGATTGTTTCTGAAATAAAATAGGAAAGAAAAACGTGGAAGATGGATGGACATAGCTCCTTTGTGCTTTAAGGTATCTCTTTCTTTAAGGTTTCGGTTTTACTGTTGTTCCTGATAGAACGAACCAAAATTATTCTTAATGTTCGAGTAATCGTTATTTTCTGACCTCCAGGATCTTGGGGACAAGTTTCGCTTAGTATTGACGACGACCCTGTACGAAAATGGTTACCCTGACAATCCAGAGTGGATGCCCGTTGAAAATGAAACGACGAGAGCTGACTCATTCGAATACGTCATGTACGGCAAACTTTACAGGTCAGTATAAAACAAATCTTGAAGCATTGTAAGAAATCTCGTACATTCATTATACTTGTTGCTAAGGCCTTCAACTCTAGAGATGGGCATCGTTATAAAAAGGATCTCGATGAGAATGCTCAGTGATATCACTGCCCGCATCCTCCAGGATTATGTGCTGATTGACATGCCGTCGTCTTGAGGGTTAATTTGTTGAGTTATTTTTGTTAATCGAGTCGTTAGCAGCTTTTGGTTCAGAAATAGATTGTTTAACTTTCTGTTCCTCGTGTAATTAGAAGCCATAGTTCTGATTATTTTATACTCTTTTTTTAAAATCCACCAGTCTATTATAAATAATGAATGTGAGGAACAAAGATTTACACCACACATTTATTTGAGCTCCTTCTACCACAGGATTGAAGGCGACGACAACGCCAAGGAACCATCCAAGACCAAACTGTCAGCCTACGTTTCATTTGGTGGTCTCCTGATGAGACTCCAGGGAGATCCAAATAACCTCCACGGGTTCGAAGTCGACCAGACGCTATACTTGTTGATGAAGAAATTAGCCTTCTAATTTTATCCAATTTTTTTCCAGACTACATTTTGAATTTCATATCTGTACAGATTTTTATGGGTTTAATGTAATATATTACTTATATGTTTGAAATAATTTGCTTGTTGGTTGCTTTGTTCTCCAGTTCCCAAAAACTAAAGGACTCGAAGTTTAAGAAGACTGTTGTGACTAGATGCGATTGTCTTTGATATCGATTGTTTTGTTACAATAGATGCGTTGAGATAATTGAGACTTATAGCGGGCCAAGATACGTACAAAAATGCGAGACTCATGTCGAAAACGCGAGCCTTGCGCATGACGTGAGGCTCACAGAAGACAGTTGACTCGGCCCTCTCGCGTTTCCGACGTGAGATAACCTACTCCTTGTTTTTGTGGCTGAGCTAATGGCCGCTGTCAATCAGCTGATCATTCTGTTTCTTTCGTTTTGAAGAGTTTCGGTGAATCTATTGCGAGTTCTTTATCTTCAGGGTCCCGGTAAAGTGAATGGGGTATTTCGGTCAATTTTTTTTATTTTTTATTTCAAAAGCGTATGGCTCAGGAATAACGGTAATTGGGTCTGTTCGTCGAGAAAATGTTTTTAAAAAATCAGAGAAGCTAAGGAAAGTTGAAGATTTGAATGGTGTGACGTAGCTAGCCAATCGTGACGTAGCTAGCCAACTGTCTTTGAAAAAAGTATCCATGCACAGAAACCCTTGGAAGACCTCATGGATACTACAAAATAGTACTCACACACGCGCGCGGCGTAGTCCTTGCCTAGTGTGTGTGCATTTATAGCGGCCCGCCTTTTTCAAACGTGTGATCTCTTTAATTAATTTTTCTACCACATGTTATTGTATCATTGGGCTTAAAGTTGGAGTATATAGGTTTTCAAGGGTGCTGAATCCAAATTTGAGGTCAAAAACCTGAATTTCCGACCCACCGAAATACCCCATTGAAGATTGAAGAATTGATCCCTTATACATTTCCGTTGTTGCGGCGTCTGAACTTTGGATGGCAGATGTTCGATCTTGATGACATCAGTTGGACGATCGATCTCAATTTCTCCCCCATTGAAGGCAAGTTTCCTCTACCTTTTTGAACGACTTCGTATTTATTTTAGTTCAAAAAGTTAATATTGGAATATAGTACGAAAAGATTGATTAGTCCGAGGTTGATCATAAACTACCAATCTCGTTGAATTCGGTTATGTCATCTACTCCTCAGACAAGGGGAAGGACTGAAATGCACAATTAGGTGCTCACATTCATTTTGCATTTATTTATTTATACTTTTACGATTATTTTGGGTAATAAACGAGCGTACTTCATCGATTTCCTTATATTTTCCTTCCTGTTTTCCTTTATCGATTCAACGAAAACAAAAACCGTGGATTGAGTTGACATTCTATGGAGTGACAGGATGGATGTGAGACTCACGTTGGAAAGTTAGCATCCACTCGATGCTCGCCCTAGCAGCTTCTCACGTCTAAATGGTTCCAAATGTTGCTGTAACTCTCTAATGTATTCCCAGAATTATTGCAGAATCCCAACTGTGAATTTTCTAGAAACATTGTTCAGCTGGCATTCGTAACAATAAATGAGCATGTGGGCAAATTGAAAATTCCAAGAGCAATTGACTCCTTTGTTGGAAAAAACCATTGAAGCTATCGATTGTTGCAATCGACAACCCCAAGGTTCCACGCTCGTGCTTCACTTGTTAGTGTTGCTGTCCTTTTCTTGCTCAGTTTTTCTTTCTTTATACAAAATTAATTTCAACGAGGAATTGAACGTCAAATTCAAAACACAGTCAACAGGGGTTTCAGATCAGAGGGAGAGGTTATCATTTCAGAGGCTCCCAGGAGGAAGGTTATCATTCTGTCATTTCCGTCCATCATCCATGTGAACCTTCCGCTGACTCCGGCTACCCACTCCACTGGTTTTCTCGTCTTTCCATCTTTTCAGTTTCCACTCTCTTCCGTCCCATGTGAATCCAGCTTAAATGTTTATCTCTCATAGGAATTGTGGGTTCAAGGAAATGAAAGCAATCAAATCGACCATTTTTCCATATCAATGGATATAAATAGTTTATTACAGTTATGAAAATACAGAAGAAAGGAATGGGTTAATCCAAATTTTTGGTATGTTTATAACACTTTTAAAAACAAAAATTGCTCTAAAATAAAACGCGTATAAGATTTCATATAATAAACCGTCTAACGTAAGGCTCACAAATCATGAGTCAATCGAAAAGTGCTGAAGGCGAAACAACGTCAAACTGGTCGTCAGAGTACCTACTAAAAGTATTACCAAAAAAAAAAAAAAAAACGAATCAAGCATTTCGAACTAGATAGGTAGGTACATGATAGAGAGATACAAGCAGAGGAAACAGTTTAACGTTATTCTTCAACAATTAAATTTCTGATAAAAATAATAAGTAAACTTTGAGGAAGGAAACGTACAAAAATACCCATCACACAAATTGCTAACAAAATGACCTGCGTTGGTACGTTAGATTTTCAACGATTTTCAACTGTCTTAATTTTGAAGAGAAAAATTCGTGTTAGATATAATTTGACATAATTTTTATGAACAGAGCGAAAAACATTGGAAATTAATAACATTTCATGCGTTATGGATGTTGGATCGATATTACTAGGAAGTTTCTAAACAAATTTCTAATGCTGGGTTGAAAGCGTCGAGATAAGAATGAGTACTGGGAGTAGGATGAGAGAGCAGGAGAAGGTTGCGAGTTGTGGGAGATCCCGTGGATTATCTATGGTGGTAACATAGTTTTCCAATTACCCACCAAGTGATGGGAGATTCCGAATTGGGAACCTCCATAGCTCTTACCCCCTGCTCAGGAGGCTTTGGGTCTGTTCGGAGAGGCAGTCCTGAACGGTTTGGAGGAGCCCGGAGGGTTCCATTCGCCTCTATCCCCTTCCCTTTTCAACTCCAGCTTGGTTCCGGACTGCCTCTCCGAACAGACCCTTTGAGAACACCTGTTTGGGCGATGAACGATTGCGCCAAATTTGAAAAATCACAATTTTCAAAAAATTCAATTGTACATGCCACCACAACCCTACTTCGCAAGGTGAGCAGCCTCAGCTCTCGTGCTCCCTCGACTTAATCTTATCTCGATGGTTACAGGTCAAGGCAGCTTGAATGGGAGGTCCAAAGCAGTTGTGCGTGTTATTTCAAGTGACATCGAGCCCAGGGTTGGCAGGGACTTGATACGAAAAAAAATTCATCTATATAGTTCAGCAACTCAAGCTAGGGCAAGAGACATACAGTAAGAAACATTGCACAAAATTATTCGACATGAATAAGAAAACAAAATTTGAAACTTCTCCATGCCAAGCAACACGGTTTGTTCGGTCCAAGTACAAAAAACTCGTTTCCTAACTTTTTTGGGGCTTACAAGGGTTTAGAAGACCAATGATATTCATTTTCGAACCCTGGTGGTTTGTTTTCAGCTCGAAATTTCGGTTAGCTGAACGGAAAAGAGCTGCCATGGAAGTATGATAGACCCACTTAATGTTAATTAGTGTGCCTACTTGTCTTCAGCTATGTTGATGAATTCACCGAAAAACCAACTCATGACCTTTGATAGCACCGGAAGAACATTTGGATTTTGTTTTTTCATGCATCAAAATACCGATGTCTCTTCATTGAACCTGAATTCTGAATTTCCCATGGTGGGTACTGAGTTTTGACTTAATTTCCCCAAACCACGAATACCTCTAGGCCAGTCAAACGAAGACTCCGTTGGAAAACTTGGAGGAGATTAAATGCACTTCACTCCAATCTCAGAAGGAAGAGGTGCCTCAATGGATGATGTAGAAGAGAAAAGAATAAGCCAAAATTGAGTTTTTCATCTTGATAGCACCAGCAGATGCTCGCCCTAGTGATCACACCTGACAGTGTCACTAACCTTGACCAGGATCATGTCTGAACTTACATGTGTAGTATGAATGATGAGACTCAATCATCATCGATACAACTTTTGCAATAATCGATTTGGAAATTGTTATACGAAGGAGACAAACCATTCCATGCAAGACAGTTATGGGTGCTGTTGGTATCAGCTTCATGGATACTAGAGTGCCAGACCCTGAGGCCACAAGATGGCGAATAAATGAGCTCATGTAGCATGTTCATTTTTGTAACGAGCTCTGGGAAATGTACGGCACTTTTGAATATTCCAGTACATTTCAAGGTTAGCTATGCAAATAGCGCGCTGCACGAGTTAGGGCATACCTCACCAGCACCCATATCTACCTTGAACCTTCTAGTATTGTCATTAATTTCATTTAGAACCATCCAATGCGCCTAAATTTGTCTATTCCTTTCGGGATATCAAATAAACCAGTTTCAAATAAATCAAAGTGTCAACGAGTACGTGTCCCGCACAAATAAGAGCCGCTGAGCAAACAGGAAACAATCAGCACATTCCTTATCAGTATACATACATGTTTCACTTGAACAAACTATCAGTTCTGAAAAAGCTCGCTAGAACATCTACAAAGTGAAGATATCAACAAACAATGCACCATGAAGTAGAGATAGGCTTATCAATCATGATTTCCCCCCTGTAAAAGAATAGAGATACAACAAAACAATTAAAAACACAAAGTTCTCCCAAATCACAAAATTAAAAAACAATGTTTACAACATTTACTCAAGTAATTTCAATTATTTTGGTACACAACTACACGGGAAGATCAAGACTTCTTCAAACAAGCCTTTTTTGTGTCGAGAATGCTAAGATCTTTGAAATAATTCTGTACCGCAAATAATTTCATTTACTTATATATTTTGTAAGTATAAATCGTTATAATATTTACAGCAATAATTTTTCTTTCAATATAATAATATTGGTTTTCAAAACACCTACCAAAATTTACATTTCGCAAGATTTTCCGGATGCTACTACACAGCTAATTGTTGATTATAATATTTTCATCGCTAAATGTAAATATTTTTGTTTTGTGAAGATGAAATACATGGATTTATAGCGTTTCGTAACATAATTAGAAGTTACGAAACAACAATTAATTTTATTGTTCTAATACTGCATTAAAAAAAAAACAGATTTAAACTTCAGATTTTCAACTGGACACTAAAGGGACAAAACCTTTGACTTGTTTTTCCTTCTTTATTCTTAAATAAATATCTAATCAATTTCAAAATTAATAATGATGGTTGTCAGTCGATTCATCTGATATTTATCTCTTGTTTAAGTAATCTATTGGTGTCCAGCGGTGTTGTGTGGAGTCAAAAACATCGACGAGATGAATCTTTTAGGCGGGCAGTTGCAATTTCTTTCCCTTGAGAACTGAAAAAAAAAAACAAAGTATATTCATAAAATATATTGTAAGGAAAGCAAATCTCTGAGAAATTCTACACTTTTAACGATTAATTTTTTAAAAATTATTATCCAAACCATTTTATTTTCCTATTCTATTTTTTTTTATTGATAATCATTTTTATTATTAACAAGTTTGAAGGTAGAATGGGGTATTTCAGTCATTTTTTTTTCAAAAGTGCATGGAGTGGCGTAGCTAGCCAACTGTCTTTGAAGAAGAGATGAAACCCTTGAAGGACCTCTTGGATACTACAAAATACTACTCACACACACGCTTGGCGTAGTGTGTGTGCATTCATGGCAGCACGCCTTTTTTTCAAACGTGTGATCTCTTTAATTAATTTTTCTACCACATGTTATAGTATCATTGGGCTCAAAGTTGGAGTTTATGGGTTTTCAAGGGTGCTAAATCCAAATTTGAGGTCAAAAACCTGAATTTCCGACCCACCGAACTACCCCATTAACGATTAATTGATTTTACTGCAATTACTAGGACTAAACTATACAAAGTTACTGTCTGAATTCGATGAAATTTTCGGGGGTTGTGCGGATGGTCCGCTATGAAAATCGACGCCTCCGGACTGATAGCCACTGCGCATGCGCAAACGAATTCCTTGTGACAGCCATAAATTCTACATTTTCCATCCGATTTCGATGACATTTTCTGGCATAGTCCCCTATGAAGGTACTGCAAGGTACTCGGAGATTGATGTTTATAGATAGGCTAAAATGCGTCGGATCATCTACACTATCGGGTTATGGATATGATGAAGCTATGTGCCACATCCACTTTTGGCAACTTCTTTTAGTTGGTGCAGGGGAAGGTGTTCAGTAAGTTTTACGATGCTCATTCGAAGCATTCAATGAGCCCAAAACAAAAAGAACGCTTCATAATAAAATAGTCCTCGCAGACAGAATCCTATAAAGGTAATCCAAGCGCCTTCTCCCATCAGTTTACCAAGTTTACAATGAAACTGTTATTAAGTGCCCACTTCGGATTTTGTTGAAAAATAATGTTTTAGGCGCTTTGATTGGATGCGCTCCAAGGTAGGCCCACACTAGACCAAAATCGTCGTTGTTGCGTGTCGTGAAGCTGCATCGGCAATCCCGGTTTTTGGTTTCAATAATGAACAATACCTGCACTCTCTGGAGCATTCCAAGAATTTGAGAAAGCGGCGGAAGAGTGAGGCCTAAGCATCAATGAAGAAAAGACCGTCTATATGGAAACATCAAGAGATTCAGCTCCGCCAAGAAGAAATTTCAGCTTCCTACATCATAGCTTCTCATTCAGCGTTCAGTTCAATTACTTAGTCGCCATTGTGACTGAAAAAACGATGTCACCACTGAAATTAAAGCGAGAATAGCCGCGGGAAGTAGATGCTTCTGGTCTGTTTAGGAGTCTCTCAGTTTCCGCCGGCTCTCTCCAAAAGCAAAACTAACTGTCTACAAAACCATTGTTACACCAGTGGTGACTTACGCAAGTGAGTCATGTGTCCTCACAAAAGCCAATGAGCGTGTATTGAACTGCAGGGAAAGGAAAATACTGAGAAAAATGTATGGCCCAGTATGCGAATTCGACATAATGCTGTATTAAGAGCTCTGTACGGTCAGCCCGATATTGTGGCATTCATCAAACGGGGTCGACTCAGATGGCTCGGTCATGTGGAGCGGATGCCAGCAGGGAGACACCCCAAAACGCGCTTGAATGGCGCGCCTGGAGGACGAAGGAGTACCTAGACCTCGACTACGTTGAATTGACGATGTAGAGCCATTGGTGTGAGAAGATGGAGGAGTAAAGGCGATTGAACGCAAGGAATGGTCATAAATTGTTGAGAAGACCCTGGTTCTTCTAGGACCGTAGAGCCGCATAACAATAATAATAATAGTAATGAACCTTTGGAATCGAGCAAGAAAACATTGTAACCCCCACCCCTAAAAAATGTGAAGTTAACACGTTCCACGCGGATTGCCTACCGGCAGGCAAAAGTAATTCTCTCGCCAGCGCGGATTGCCTACCAGTAGGCAAACAAAATCCCACCCCCTGCGCGGCTGACGTTTTGAGCGCTTTCTATACGTTGTATGAACTACTGATTTTAGGTGAAGTTGCAACCATTGCAATCATGCTACCCGGAAACGAAACGCAACCTAGTGGAGAACGGGTATTACTAAACAAAATCAAGTGGAGAAATCCTGTCGAAAAAAAATACCAACTGGTTCAACTAACGCCGTGTTTTCCTGCCGACGGGTTTTTCCCGTTGCGTCGGATGGAGTACGCTGGCGGGGTCACGTCGACCACTCCTTCAATGGAAAAAGAAGGCAACCGTTTTCCTAGAGAGTGGAGTACATTTTCCGCTGGCGTCTTCCATCGACGTAAGACGCTTGAGTGCTCAGGAGGTGTCATGATGCTCGACGCTGACGGGATACGCATGCGCATCTACACTTCCTATTTATTTACTGTCAAAAAGTTTGAGTTCATTCGCAAAAAGATTAATTTCATTTGAAAAAGGTTTGAATATATGTGTAGAAAAATTAAATTACTTGTAAAAAGTTGAATTTTACTTTCAAAAAGATTTTATTTGTAAAAAGATTAACTCTATTTGGAAATACTATATATTATCTAGCACCCTTGCATATGTACCAACCAATGAACTATATTACTACCAAATTATATTTTTTGATTTAATGAACCTACCCCAGGGTGATATTGGTTTGGCTACTCGACCGTAAGGGACTCAACTTTTCTCGTACCAGGGAAATCAAGAAGGAGAATTGAACAGGCGTGAACCGACAATATTCTTTGAATGTGACTCCATTGTCGAGTAGGTGTTGAGTGATGAGTGTTTTATGCCCATTCTTCCTCTCTTTCTAGGAACATTAAATGTTCAAATGATCCATTAAATGATCCATTAAAATGAACATTAAATGTTCAAATTTTGATCCATAGGCTTCTGTCGAAGGAGTTCAGCAACAATTATTATATTTTCTCCATCATGGACACAATTTAAATGGTCTATGATGGCCAACAAACTCATTTTTTTACCGCAGAAAGACATGGTTGACTTTTTGACTTCTAGACAGCTCAAGTGAAAATGGTTTTCCCGCCACGTGACATCGGTAGTAACACGCTCACAGGAAAACATTAGAGAGTTTTTGGAAACCACTGACGGGCCCCGTGGAACCTCTTCACAAAGCACGGAGTTCGCGGGTGACGATGGATTTGCCTCTCGACATCAGCGGGCGACGATGAAAGGGTGCCCCCAGACAGTCACCCGTTCCTCGAGGCCCACCGTGACGAGCGCCTCCATTCCCCCCCTGTCCAAAGTTAACGTCTTTCCTCCTTCAACTGGGTAGCATCCTCTGTTGCTCGCGCTAGTCTCCTCCTGACGGGGCCCGTGAGATTTTGGCACCAAAAACTCTCTATTAGAGAGCCCCGTCAGGAGGAGACTAGCGCGAGCAACAGAGGATGCTACCCAGTTGAAGGAGGAAAGACGTTAACTTTGGACAGGGGGGGAATGGAGGCGCTCGTCACGGTGGGCCTCGAGGAACGGGTGACTGTGTGGGGGCACCCTTTCATCGTCGCCCGCTGATGTCGGGAGGCAAATCCATCGTCACCCGCGAACTCCGTGCTTTGTGAAGAGGTTCCACGGGGCCCGTCAGTGGTTTCCAAAAACTCTCTAATATCACGCTGCATGGTACGTCACTCTCCGCCCGCCTGGATCCCACCGGCGTACTCCGTTCGACGCGACGGAATGAAACCCGTCGACAGGAAAACGCTCCTTTAGAAGAAACAGATGGCAGTAGTGCAGCGAAAAAGTGCCTACCGGTAGGCACCCCGCGTTGTTGGCAAGACCACCCTTTTTGGGATCCGCGTTGGTGATGAAATCGCCATTTTGGGATCCACGTCGAAAGTGTTAAGAATCCAAAAATCGGATACAAATTTTCCCGTCCATCCGCCATACGCGGGGGACCCCCTCCCCCATCATAGCTATGCCAATTTTCAGCTCAATCCAAGTGTTTTACGACATTAAAGAATTCATGCACGTTTATTGTCTGTTGACGAAAACATCCGAAAATAAATGTTCGAACGTATTTTCCTCTCCTAACAGCCTTCTTGTACTTGACGTCTCGAGGGAAAAATGAATAAAAAAATTGGGCGAATTTAAGAAAACATAATAAATATAATTGATTTAATTGTCTTCGAGCATAGCCCGTAGCTGAGCACAGGAGACATTCTACGCGGATTCAAGGTTAGTCGGAGAGTACAATGGCAACCCTTTTTTCCAACGACCTGTAATAGACAAAACAAAACTGTTGGAATCACTATTAGGTCGACTTGTCATATTATACGAGTGCATTAATGAAGGCACTAGCTGTACAACCCCCAATATGATTGCCAATGTAAAACGATTTTTGTGAGATAATACTTTTCTAGCCTATACAAGGTATCCGAGAAAGATCCTGCCCAACTTCAGGGGTCGATTCTACAGGTAATTTGCTACAAAAAGTGCCTCGTAGAATTTTTTTAAAGGTGCTTCATTTTCGAGTTATTTCACTTGAAAAATTTTTTTTATTATGTTGAATCTTTTTTCACTAAAATGATTATAACTCCACAATTTCAACACACTTACACACACAATTACATATTCAAATGTAATTACCCCGTTAAAAAGAGCATTGAATTTCCCATCAGATGAGCTAAAACACACATTTTTAACCTCGCATCTAGTTACATTTTTTCTAGTCCAAACTTCAAACTTTGCAATTTTCGAGTTTTTTAACATTTTCACCCACTCCCTGTAGAGGAAAATCAATGGAGTTTTCCGCGAAAACATCCTCAAGATCTCGGCATTCCAACGGTATAATCAAAAATTGTATTACAATGGAACTTAAGGAAGAAATTTGCGTGAATTTACAGGAAGATTTGTGGTTTGGAGGGTGAGCGGGACGAGCGGCGGCGGAGGAGGAATCCTTCCGTCAAAACGTCGATTTTGTTGAAAAAATTCACGTTTTTTCTCGTTCAAACACAAATTTCTCCCCTAAGATCAATTGTAAAACAGTTTTTGTTCATACCATTGGGAAGCTGAGATTTTGACGATGTTTTTGATGAAAATCGCATTGATTTTCCTTCACAGTAAGTAAATGGAGAATTTCGTCAAAAAACTCAAACATTGCAAAGTTTTAAGTTTGAACTAGGAAAAATCCAACAGCTGATGTAGCTCATCAGATAGGAAATTTAATGCTATTTTCAACGGTGTAATCAGATTTGAATTTGCATGAAAAATAAGGGAGTTATAGTAATTTTATTGAGAGAAGGTCGAACATAAAAAATCTTAAAAAGGGAAATAACTCGAAAACGAAGCATCTAACAATAAATTACTACGAGGCACTTTTTGTTGCAAATTACCTGTAGACTCTATCCCTGAAGTTTGGCAGTATCTTTCTCGGACACCCTGTATAAGGAATGGGTAGTTGTAAGTGATGATCCTAGAAAACCTTAGTTTCATTGTTTCGAGTTACACAGAAATAAATTAGTCAAACTGGACGGAACTTCAACAAGCGATGCACTCATGTTATTCTAGTTCTAGTCAAAGATTATTTCTTTCCTCCATCTTCTGTCAAGATCTTCTACAACCACGAAATGCGAATTAACGGGAAAATGAGCAGTTGCACACCTTTAGAAACTGACTTTTTATCAAGAGTTTTCCTGGCTGGTATTGTTCAATTTTTACCTACTCAATTTCGAGCTGAAAATTGGCACAGGCGATTGCAAATAAAATGTACTTCACTATGAATCTCATAATTCAGAGGTAGGTCCTTAGTAGCGCCAAATTCTCTCCCAATACGTGTTAGAAGTAGGAAAGATAGTACCAATCGCATGCAAACAACCACATTTTAATAAAGTTTGTAAATTATACGTACCACTGACTTCCTTAGTAAAAACACAGATTCAAGGTAATATCTACTGTATGGCTTTATGATCTGTGTGGAGGTAGAGAAGGGGGCAGGTGGGAAGGGTTGGATGATGAGAAGCTGTAGAACACTACCTGTCTTGAATAGGTTCGGTAATGGGGTATTACGGTGGGTTGGAAATTCAGGTTTTTTTAACCTCAAATTTGGATTCAGCATCATTGAAAATCTATATACCTACTCCGAATTTGGCCCAATGTTACAATAACATGAGGTAGAAAAACTAATTAAGGGGGTCTCAGTTGGTCGCCGTTCGTTCCTCGATCCGGGTTAATATTTCACGAAATCGAAGGAGCAAAAACTTAAAAATTTTACCTAAATTTGAAATTTTAAAGGCTTTTAGAAATTCATTAGTGCACGGCTCTGGGGAATTGAAAAATTGAAATATTGCCGCTGGAATCATCAAAATCGAACAATAATTGCCAGAGAAAATGGGAAAAACAGTTAATTCAGCTCATGTTTTTCCAATAAAATGTAGCTAAACTTGAAATTTTCAAGGATTTTAGAAATGCATTTGGGGCACGGACCTAGGGAATTGGAAAACTGAAATTTTGCCGTCAGAATCATCAAAATCGAACAATAATTGCCATAGAAAAAATGGGAAAAATAAATGAATAAACGGGTTTTCCCATGTTTTCCCCATATTTCTCTGGCAATTATTGTTTTAAAACTTTTTACACATTTGCGCCTTCAATTTCGCTAAATACTAAAAATGAACAGCGGCCGACTGAGACCCCCTTAAAGATATTACACGTTTGAAAGAATGAACGCGAGCAACAAAGTCCAGTTGCTCTAGCATTTGCCGCGACGAGGGCTTCGAACGAGCATTCGTTCGATGCTCAGGCAGTATAAACAGTCGCTTCGAGCCGAGCGATGTTCGCGAGCAAGGTTTGCTCGTGCTCGAGGCTGATCAACCCGATGCCGGTTTTCCGACGAATCATCAAAGGGATGCTCGTTCGTCGCTCGCTCAGTGCAAACACACCGGACCGATGTTCGTGGAATCGAATCAAGTTCCAGCCAAGTTGCTGAAGGTGTCACATCTCTCCCATTTGATTTCGACTTTTTCGCGATGGAGTGGGAAAATGAAAAAAAATCTGTTGTTAATTCCCCTGTACGAGGGGTTCCCAGAGCTGTGGTAACCCGACCACAAACTTAATTATAATAAAATAAAGAAAAGTGACGCCTGGGATGCCAGAAACAACGGCTCCCACATGCGCCGCCTTTTTCTTTTGCAAATTTCCTTCTTTAATAGGTGATCTAAAACCACAATTGATGCAGCGGTAACCGCAGCTCTCGATAACACGGGTGCCATCTAATCGCAGGAAATGCTCGGGCAGCGTAAACGGGGCTTAATACGTCACACGCTGCTGCCGTCGTTCAAATCTTCAACTTTTATTAGCTTCCCTAATTTCTTCTAAACATTTTCTCGACGAACAGACCCGATTGCCGTTATCCTTGAGCCATACTCTTTCGAAGAAAACAAATTTTTAAAAATTGACTGAAGTACTCCACTACCGGATTTTGCTTTCGAGCCTACCAAGGTAGCGGAAGCATTGTTTTCACTTTTCAAAGTTGGAAAAAAAATCAAATCCAAAATCAAAATTTCCACTCGTTTTACGTTTTAGGTCTTTCTGAACAAATTTGGTTCCGTATGTGACTATCATGAAATCCTTATAACGGCAAATTATTTTCGGTTTGGACGAGAGGGTTACATTTTCTGACGGTCACAGGCCAAGAATCGATTCTAGTCATTTTCAGCAAAAAATTCCTCTCAGTAATTTTTTTTACTGGCTTCGTTTTCGAATTATTTCACGTTTAAGAGTTTTTTTTCTTGTTTTCGACCTTATCTCAGTTAAACGGCAATAACTCCTCGAATTTTCATGCAAACTAAAATCTGATTACACCGTTGGAAAGAGCGTAAAATTTCCTCTCTTCCTGACAGAAAAAACATTTTTAAATCGGAAAAACAGTTGAAAATTGGACTTGAAACGAAAAATTGGCCAAACCCTGGAAATCTTAATTTTTGACGAACTTTTGCCTGTAGCCTAAAAGATGCGCCAAAATCTCTGCTTTCCAACTATCTAATCATTTTTATTTTGGAAGTGGGACTTAATAAGTATAATATCACAGAAATTTGTGTTTGAACGCGGAAGAACGTGAATTTTTTCAACGAAATCAGCGCTGTGGGTAAGACGATCTTGAAATAAGCATTTGAAAAAGTTAAGATTTCCTAGATTTGACCATTTTTTAGTTTCAAGTCCAATTTTCACCCGTTTTCCGTGTTAAAAAAAATGTATTTTTTTTTCGTCTAAGAGATGAGAATATTTACGGTCTTTCCAACGGTGTAATCAGATTTGAATTTGCATGGAAATTCGGGTAGTTATGGCCGTTTTATTGAGATAAGGTCGAAAACGCGAAAAAATCTTAAAAGCGAAATATCTCGAAAAAGAAACCTCTAAAAAAATTACTGAGAGATTTTTTTGCTGGAAATGAGCACTAGTATTGATTCCTGGAATGTAGCACCCTGTATATAGAGCTTGATTGTCCGTTATCAGAGTAGCTTTTGAATGTTGGATTTCATAACTGTGAAAATGAAAGTCAACTTACCCTTAGTGATATACAAGTAGAAGAAATCGCAGTACAAGACGGTCTGCACGATGCCAGCAATGATCGCAATCACGTCGTAGTGGCTCTCAGCATAGTAGCGGTAGATCCAATTGAAGATGTAGAGAGCTCTGTAGGACCCCAGGGCGAACAGGTAGTGAGAAGTGATGCTCTCTGCTTCTCCGGTCTTGGATACCATGAAGAGCTGAGGCAGGATCGCCACGGACTCCAGGTAGATGGAGAAGGTCCACAAAATCTTGAGGAAGAGAGAAATGTCGGTAATTTTACGAGAAAGCGACACTCAATTGAGAAAATATTGTCCTTAGGAGGGCCTCAGTCAGTGAATAAGGGGTTTCCTCTTTTTCTGTGGCAATTAATTATTGTTCGATTTTGATGATTCCAACGGCAATCTTATAGTTTTTCAGTTCTCTAGGTAGATGCACTAATAAATTTCAAAAATCTCAAATCTAGGTACAACTTTTTACTCTTGGAACTAAACAAGTGCATGGGTGTAGAGATTATAAAAATGATACAAGAAATATGGAAATTGGATGATTATTTCTTGAGAAAAACTGGCCTGAATGAAAATGATGTGGGATAGGGAGGCACTGGGGGTGGTGAGTGGCAATGTTGCTCCTTCAGAGGGGGGGGGGGGGATTGTAAGAGATTAGACTAACCCGTAAGACTGAGACCCCCTTAAATCACTACAAACTACAAAATATAAACTGAAGGAATCGGGAATCTATAAAACTTGTCGAAGTCGACTGAAATTATAGTGATTGAAAGAGCAATGTCAACAACACATCGAAGTGGTGATGAGCGTGGTGTCTCTGGAGTAGGGATGTCCCCAAAGTATCGATACATATCGACACTTTTTTTCTGATATCTATCGCAGTATTGATACTTTTTTCCAGTATCGGAGGCGATACTTTTTTACCTCTCACATTAGATGAAAGTCTCAAATTTTAGTAGGTACCTCTTTCTCTACGTAGATTGTTGGGAGACCAACCACTTCAACAAACTAAACAAAGATGATGTACCACCGCCTCCAGCTCTCTGTGATAACCTGCTGTCCTCCATCATCTAGGAAGGACCACCAAAATGTTAAGGCTAAATGTCACGATGTTTTAGTGTTATTCTGAAATAAGAGATGGCTGCACCATCGGGGCCAAATTTCGTTTACTCCTCAGTTGAGAACGGATCGAGATATTTTAGTTCCGCAAACGGATTTCTCTTCAAGATCACCGTAGAATTCCGGGTAATTGGTTTAGAAAGTGTGCAAATATTGGTTGCACACAGTTCCAACAAAATTTGTTTAAATTTTGAACATTTTCAAAAAGTGGCCTTGTAGTCACTTGCAGAACCTTCATCAGAATATGAATCCGTTTGCAGAATTTTTCTAACTTGATCATAGCCGTCGGATTCGCGTTATTACGATATGGAGGGGGCGAGGGGGGCGATCATGGGCTGGGGGGGAGGGCGGCGATCAAACGCCCCGCCGCCCGCCCGACCATCACACATTCATGTTTTGCTAGTACGCACCCTTTCCCTTTGGTCACTATTCTTTTTCCTGGCCACCTAATAGGTAGCTACCATCAACCTTCCCATTTCCAACTTCTCTGTCTTGAGGTTGATCGAATTGGGCGAAATTTCCATAAAAAGCAAGACACATGAACAAATAACTTACACATTCTGTGTTAATTTGATTCAGATAATGGTTTGCACTACCTACTAAATAGTTAGTTCTAAAATTGTGATAATTTCAGTTCACTGTACATGGACTAGTTAGGTATCTAGAACAACTAGTAATAGATGGTTTGATGAGCATATTCTTGGCGTTTGACGTTGATTTCCAAATTTTGTGAACAGCTAAAGATGATGAAAAAATAATTAGTACCTAGGTAGTTAATTAATAGGATAGTTAACTCTGCAATAGTGTTGAAAAAGGTAAAAACACCTATTCATTATTTACCAAATATTCAAATATCTTTGAAATTATATGAAAATAAATCTAAATAAATTTGAAACTAAAATCCCCCGTGTCTGCATTTTTTATTCCCGAATTCCCTCTCCTAAGAGTTAAATTATCAATTCTCTCTGTTTTTAAATGTCATTCTTGATTTCATGTAATTATAACGCCTAACACTAGCGAAGTGTTGAATTTTGAGGTAGTACTAGGTATACTACTAAATTACAAACATGACTGTCCCAAAATTACCGTTAGTGCACTGTAATAAATAGCCTAGAACTAGTGCTGTGGTCTTACAAGGTAAATACCATACAGATGGCAAACCTACATGTTTACCTTTTCGGATTACTCGAAAAGTTCGAGAAGAGTTCAAGGTCGCACACCTTTCTCATTCGCTAGCAATGCCGGGTACATCGGGCACTGTTGACGTTCGAATACTGTAGGTAGTAGTTCTAGGGTACGGCGTTGGTGATTTTACCCTTCAATATTCCGCGATTGTGCAGCGATCACTACATCGTTTTTTAGGACGTCCCACAGTAAGAATTGGGCGTCCATATGCGATTAATCTGGGGTAAAGGAGGACACAATCAACGGAAAAAATCTGCGAAGTGCTACTATCAGCTCCGGGGTCTTGATTTTCGTAGGGGACTCTCTACATGCCAATTTGAACAATCCTGACAAATCTCATCTAATTCTTATGAAATATGTGAAAGTTATAGCTGTTTCAAGGATTTAATGTTTGCGCATGCGCAGATGCTAAGTTCAATTTGGAGGCCGTGATTTTCGTAGACCATCTGCACCCCAATCTCCATAATCCCTGAAAATGTCATCGAACTCAGATGGGAAATGAAGAAGTTAAGACTGTTACAAGGAATTCACGTTTTCGCTTCCGCAGTCACTACTATTAGTCCGGGAGTGATTTTCAAAGGGGACCATCTACTCGCCAACCCGCACAATTCCTGAAAATTTCATCGAAATCAGACAATAACTTCGTGTAGTTCTGCCCGATACAAGGATTTCACGACAGAATCAAAGACAGTCAGACACGGAACCAAAATTGTTCAGGAAGGTCTAAAACATAGAACGCGAGGGGAAATTTTGATTTCGGAGATATTTTTTTTCTGGAATCTTGAAAAGTTAAAACAATACTTCCACTACCTTGGTGGACTCGGAAGTAAAAAGTGCGTAGGCACCTTATCTATTTTTGCTCTGTACAATTTTAGTTAATCAAAAATAATAATTTTGTGTTCGAGTCTACAACGGCAACGGAAGTATTGTTTTCACTTTTTAACGTTAAAAAAAATATCTCCAAAATCAAAATTCCTACGCGAGTTATATATTTTGGACCTTCCTGAACCATTTTGGTTCCGTGTCTGCCTGTCTGTCATGAAATCTTTGTAACGCCCGAAACTATACGAAATTAATGTCCTATTTCGATGAAAAATTTTGAGGTAGGTTTATTAAATTATTAATATTATGCGGGTTGACGTCTAGACAAATTTGAAAATCATCGCCCCAGTATCAATCAATAATATGTATAACATTCTACCATAATTATGATACCTAACCATTATCTGAATCAAACTGAATCAAATTAACACAGAATGTGTCTCATAAGTTATTTGTTCATGTGTCTTGCTTTTTATGGAAATTTCGCCCAATTCGATCAACCTCAAGATAGAGAAGTTGGAAATGGGAAGGTTGATGGTAGCTACCTATTAGGTGGCCGGGAAAAAGAATAGTGACCAAAGGGTGCGTACTAGCAAAACATGAATGTGTGATGGTCGGGCGGGCGGCGGGGCGTTTGATCGCCGCCCTCCCCCCCAGCCCATGATCGCCCCCCTCGCCCCCTCCATATCGTAATAACGCGAATCCGACGGCTATGATCAAGTTAGAAAAATTCTGCAAACGGATTCATATTCTGATGAAGGTTCTGCAAGTGGCTATAAGGCCACTTTTTGAAAATGTTCAAAATTTAAACAAATTTTTGTTGGAACTGTGTGCAACAAATTTTTGCACACTTTCTAAACCAATTACCCGGAATTCTACGGTGATCTTGAAGAGAAATCCGTTTGCGGAACTAAAATATCTCGATCCGTTCTCAACTGAGGAGTAAACGATTCATTTTGGTGCTGCCTCGTGGTGGCAGATTTCACAACTAAACTCGGGGCATTTAGCCTTAACCCAACCAAGTGCAATACGAAAACTAAACAAAAAAATTAGTGATTTTTTGTTTTGTTCATTCTATAATAATTATTATCCTCGCGATGGAGAGATGTCACACTGATAGGGAGAAACATACCTAAAAGGTATTTTCACACATTTTTGTCAAAGTATCGATACTTCAAAATATCGATACTTTTTGAAAGTATCGTATCGATCCTTTTTGATACTTTCTAGATGTA
This sequence comes from Apolygus lucorum, assembly GCA_009739505.2. NCBI lineage: Eukaryota > Metazoa > Arthropoda > Insecta > Hemiptera > Miridae > Apolygus > Apolygus lucorum. The sequence goes on from CM019173.2 coordinate 21,091,471, forward strand.
TCGATATGATATTATATCGATACTTTTGAAGTATCGGACATCCCTACTCTGGAGACCCTGTGGAGGTGTGGACCCATCACCTTGTGGAGCTGCCTTCCAACATGCGACATACCGTGTCTCACTTCAGGAGGTGGTTAAACGTTGCACCTTTCTACTCTCGGTTATTGATTACGTTATTAATTCAACCAAGGTTGAGCCAGTCCCAAGTCCAGCAGAATGAATAATCGGGCTGGAGTGCAATATTTCACGTATCCCAAGAGACCACTAACACTGTCCAACTTAATAAACTCTTCATTACCAGAGAAAGTAAATTCATAACGAGATTCGACTTACTTCCATAGGTGAGAACTCGTGGTTAATAAGTAACGATAGGAGAACGCAAGGAAGAACCAAGAACTCAATTCTGTAAACAAGAAGAAAACAGTTTTACTGTAACAGATATCGAACAACGATCTATCGATATTTAGTACCAATAACACACCAAAAAACACACATCGATATAAGAGTATCTTACCTTCGTAGCTTACTAAAACCTCCTCCCTAAGCCTCACTAAATAATAAACTTACCGGAAGGTGTCGTGATTGTGGTCGTAGGAGGCCTTGAATTTGACGAACATGAGATAAACCGTTCCATACGAGGCGGCCAAGAAGACGACTTTCATAACAGAATTGTAGAGGGAGATAAATGAAGTCAACAGATCAAGGTAGCGCGACGTGTAGACTACAGCAAATAGTACCTGGGACCTCCCGGAGATACCTGGAATAAATATGAAGACACGAAGAATGAACGAGGGAAGTTGGGTAATTTTTCCTATAACACGAGTCATCTTAGGCTTTTAAGCAAGGAAAGACTGTGTGGAGTAGGGAATATCTACTGAATCCAAGAGAGAGAGCAGCGACAGTTACTGGAGAGCCTGCTGAGATATCTGCCAGCGTCCGAGACTTGAATTGAATCTGAGACTCTGGAAACTGGTGAGGACTATCCAGCAGATTCCGAGCCTTGGATGGACAGACTCGAAACGCCCTACTTTACCTATCCATTATAGGCCTACCACAGAAACTTTGCATCCGTGTGGCGCCCCCTAGGTGGCGGATCTGTGAACTATAACGATCGAGTCAACCTTCCATGGTGAAACCTTGACACGGAAATTGGAGCCGAGAGAAATTTGTTGTTTCTTCTAGTGCCACGAAATTTCAATTTTGGAAAATCTGCAGTAGGAGGGAAAAGTATGCCACTTTTGAGGGGAGAAATTACAGAAAATTATCGTTCGTGCAGGAATCAGCTTGGTGATAAGAGATAATTAGTTCTATGTTCTCCAGAAGAATGTGCAAAAGGGATGCAAAGTTTCTGAGGCAGACCTATACTCAGAAGATTCAAGGAATCTTCCGTGGAAGTTCAGAAAGACCAAACCGGGAGGATGGTGATTCTTCGTCTCGGAAATATTGCGAAAGCGAATTTTCTTTGTTTCTGATTTTGACAGACTAAATGATTACCTTTAAATTCCAAACTTAGCAAATTATTGACAACCAAAATTAATAGCTTGGAATCAACCATGTTTATTAAGTAATAGATACTTATATTATAAAATTATTTACAGTTAAGTAATGCAGTTAGAGAAATATATAGGGTATCTCACGTTATATGCGCCAAATTTCGACCACGTGTTCTACAACTAATTTCCAACAAAATTTGTCCTACAAGCGTCCGAGACAGAAAGATATTTGAGAGAGAAAATGGATATTTTTTATCCATTAAAAACCTGAATTTTATCGTTTTTAAACAACACTGTTAAGCATTTTCCCGTGTTTTTACCCGTAATTCCTAAAAGAGCTTTACATTTCTCGTTTTCTCAGCCTTTAAAATGTTTTTGAAGAGAACTAGAGGGAGAACAATTAATGAGCCAAAAAAGTTAATTTAATCAAACCTTGAAAATTGCCTGTTTTTCAAATTGATTTTTTTCGTTGCCACCAAAATTATGGGGCCTATTGACGGTTTAAAAAGCAGGCAGTTTTCAATATTTGAAAACAATTTTTTGGTCTTATTTTTACCCTCAAATTCCTTTCAAACCGTTTAAACTCGAACCCTCGAAGATTGAGTTTAAGATATAAATGTAAACGCTTGCATACGAGTCTACAACACATTGGGACATTTTATGTCTTTACTTTTTCCCTCCCCCCTTTTCCTGTCACCCTTCACCCGTCTACCTACTGTTTGCAGATTGAAAGAATGCGGATGGTTTGGTTAAGTGCTCATATGTATTACAATCCCAAAAACATCGTCCTTCTTCTACCTGCCACTCAAGCCAGGAAAGATGAGACCAAGGGTTGTTGACTACCGAAAGGATTGATTTATTACAGGCAAAAAAAAAAAATAAAAATTAAACAGGTTCCTTACCCTTAGGAAAATCTTATCAATTAAGAGAATATACATTCATTCATTCAAAAATAAAATCAGGCTTCCAGTAAAGGATGATGCTTCTTTCAAATGTTAAAGGCGACTGAAGGGTAAACAGAAGGGCAAGTGAACTCACATTCGAGATAAACATTCTTCCTAACAACTGACAGAGTGGAGAGGCTCTCTACTTTTTTATTTTATTTTATTTTTTTTAGCATTGGGCCTCCAATTAAAACCCCACTCCCTCTGCTTAGGACTCACCCCGGAACTACTTGTACAGTATTACTTCAGGGGCTCTCTACCTTATTATGACTCGATTACTAAGGCTCGGCCTTTTCCCAGCCTGACTCAACAGGCTACCTACGATTTTGGAACAGGTAGTCGTCTATGTTAGCAGGTATACCCCTCGGGAAAACGGCCAGCAGCATTCTTTCTATCTGCGAACAGTACCTATACCTTCGCTACCTTCCTATAATAATAATAATGTTCTCAATAATTGTTTATTGACGTGCAACAAACTCTTACTGCAAATGTTGTTTTCAGTTCTTTTAACTCAGGGGTATATCTCAGTTTCTTCCATAATTACAGCGGTTTTGGCAGTATATAATTTATGCATAATTTAGGACTTTCCAACGAATGATGAACGATTTTTCTACGAACACGAATGACGAAGATAAAGTTCCGTAGCAACGACTTGGTTGTAAGTGGATATCATTAAAAATTTTCGTGACGATTTTTCGTTTATGTGCCAAAGTAAAGGCATAAAATGTCAAAAATTATAATCACAGTATTAATGTGATTTATAACTACATAAAGAAGATGATAATCGGTTCGTACAGATTCGAAGTTCAATATTGTTATAGTAAGAATTGTTCACTTAACAACCTAGAGGGACATACTTTTTCAACGTGGCAGGAGACTCTAATGTAAAATAACCTGAACACTATGAAACATCTACCAGACATCATCAAGCATTCCGACAAGGAGTAAAAACATTAATCTAGACTATTTTGGTCCATTAGATAGGAAGCCTTGAGCTACGATATGGTATGCATATTATATAAGGGCCCTTATAATAAGGGCGTGTTGTGTATCATTTCTAGGTAGATACGTACTGAAGATGATTCTTCTCGTTCGATCCAGAAGGTAATATTATCCTCCAGGAGACACTGCAATGGTCGTGAGTATACTCGTTCCCCTAAGGTACTTATAGATTCAAGAAAGATAATTTTAACATTGCCTGAGCAAAAAAAACCTTACTTTGTAGGTAAGTTCATTTCCTAGAGGTAGGTAGGTAAATATTAAAACACTATATTCCTCATTTTTTGGTGAGTTCATTTCAGGAAACCCATCGTAACTTGGTAGGGTTACGATATGAGAAAGGGTCTAGCGGTAGATCAAAGAGTTGACAATAAAAAGAAGACAGCACGGTTCATTACAAAAAAGCTGATAAGGAAGGCAACTTATCCGATGAGTGACGTGACCAGATAATCTGGGAATGGGCTATTGTACCTATTTCTACTTGGAGTTATAATTGAGCAAAGCCAAATTATACTGGAACAAATTTAATTATGTGGAATAAGGATTAGTAGGTGTTCTACAACAAAGATTAGGATTGGCACACGGACAGACTGGTTGACAGCTCATCACGGCAACTTCCGTCACAGGCTTGCTATCTCTTTTAAAATCGACTTAAAGATGACATTTCTGATCTGAAACGTCGATGTGTAGTGTCCACACGGGACACAGATATTCCAGAAAGCTAAAATATGACCTTTCAGAACAACAAAAATAAACAAGATCTGCCGGAAAACACGGGGTGTCCTTCGAAGGGGGCGACCCCGGGCGGCGTTGACTTTTACCTGCACAAGACCTGGACTTCCATATCTTCAGAAGCAGGATGATGATGGCCAGGAGATGCGAGAGGTCGCCGAGAAGCCGGAAAATGTTCATTTTCGCGTTTTAGGAGATCGCGAGCGGCACGTTCGAAATCGGGTGGACTCCAAAAAATGACGTGGCTATGCCAGATCTACAAAATCCACTGAGGACGAAGCCGCAGCAGGTTATCCGTAGATACGTGAGCACAACCAGAATGATGGAACAGTCTAGGGATAACACTGTGCATGCTAACCTATAGCTTCGTTCATCTGGAGGAATGATTAATTAATACTTGTATCCTTACATCAATACCGTTAATTATTTATGATACTGGGATCCCTAATTAAACATAAATAAAAAATGAACGATTCAAAAAAAATCAGATATTTTAAACAATAAAATCCTTGAATTCCCCAAAAAAAGTAGGAAAATCGTTAAAACGCCATTTGAATTCTGGCGCACCACTCAGCTGTTTTTTCTCACTTTCGAATGAGGCAACACTGATCGCCCAATCTTGTTTTTATTTATCAGTGTCGCCAACTTTACCGGTCGAAGTTGTTCTGTATAATTTTTTCATATTTCAAGTGCCGATGCCGAGAATGGGTGTAAATCATTCGTCAGTTTTTGCCATTTGACGTTTAGGGTCTAAGGACTTTTTTTAATGATTAATGAAGGCTGTTATTTAGAAATGTATGGGAGCATGCCCGTTGCCCCCACTCCTACTCTACTCCATGCTCCTTTCCATACGCTTGCAGCTTGCAACTTCAACTTGCATGTTGACATTATCAGTTCTCAGTTCCATACTAAAAATTTGATAAATGGAAACAATTAACGTTTATGCGCGAAATTCTTCAGCTATGTAAGCTAGGATCGCATTCCGTCTGAGTTATCTTCGATTGTCAATCTCAAATCTTTCCTGCAGAACGTGTAGAATCTCGACAGTGTTGAGCTACGAGGGTAGGTAATTGTTTATTTTTCGAGCCTAATTTTAAGTTTCAATGGGGTAAGTTACCTTGCAATACAGGTAAAGAATTTAAATTCTTGATTTACAGACATTTCTGAATTTGCTTTTACGACTATTAACCATATCCACGCTTACATTTTCATGAACTGTGGTAATGAAATCACTCCATTTATCTAGTATTAGCAGTATAGTGGGAAGAAGGAACCTGAACTCTGCTGTCTCCAGGTAACAATTTTTGAGTGTCCTCCAAAAAACCCAATTTTCTTTCAGATTGAGTGAAAGTGTCAATCTGACTACCACCTGAAGGGCTTTACTTTGAAAGCTCCATTTGGTTTGTTATTGTTTGCTTTCTTCTATTTCTTGATCTTCGAGGGTTTTCTAATCCTAAAGAGGCATAAAATTCTATTACTAAAAAGACCCTAAGGCATAAAATTCTAATTCTAAAAAGACCCTAAATTCTTATATCCAGCCAGACTTATATAATGAGGTATAAAGAACCTTTATTCTAGGTTTTACAGTTGAAACTCCTCATTTCTAGTGCGGTCTACAAGTCTCGTCGTCAACTGCAAGACTTCCAGTTAAGTCCGTGATGGACTCCAACGATAGCGATATGATGCCTGTAGTGGACGCTCCTTCGAAGAAAGAAGTCAAGAGCCCTTTTGGACTCCCCGAAAGAGAATCTGAAGTTTACCGGAAACTGATCCTCGTCCTTCTCAAGTTATTGGACCCGGAGTTCAAAACCTCAGATGACACTGTTCTCCCGAAATTGTTGGACTTTATCAAGTCTCAGGGTCAGTATATTCTCGGAGTGCCAGTTCGTGTTTAGTAATGACCAAAATCCGATATAGTGCTGTACACCTTCACATTCATACAGGAATCCAATGCTTTTATATTTTTAAAAAGTCCTATTCATATTATATTTTATTCTTTTCTAAGGGGGTCAATCGAAATCCCACCACGAAGTTTTGATGCGGATACTCTGCGAATGGCTTAGGAAAGTATGCGATAGCTGGAGTGTTCTTCTTGAAGAAGCCAAAGTGTTTGCCCTGAAGGTAGCTGGTTATGTGGTCCACAGCCCAACAGGTTATGGTCGTTTCAATTCTACTGGAAGCCTCTCCACGCTACTGACTCATCTTCAAGAAGGCACTATGAAACACTCCAATGCAGTTGACCTGGGCTATTTATGTCTCATCGAGCCTCTACTTTCCAGCACAGAAGGACGGCGTCTCATTGCAGACTCAGGTATGTTTTTTGTTTGGTCTGGTTTTCAATTTCAATGGGGTATTTCGGTGGGTCGGAAATTCAGGTTTTTGACCTCAAATTTGGATTCAGCACCCTTGAAAACCTCTAAACTCCAACTTTAAGCCCAATGATACTATAACATGTGGTAGAAAAATTGATTAAAGAGATCACACGTTTGAAAAATAGGCGGGCCTCCGTTAACACTTATGCTGCGTGCAAGTGTGAGTAGTATTTTGTATTATCCAAGAGGTCCTCCAAGGGTTTCATCGCTTCTCTGTGCATGGATACTTTTTTCGAAGACAGTTGGCTAGCTACGTCACACCGTTCAAATCTTCAACTTTCCTTAGCTTCTCTGATTTTTAACACAGAATGTGTTTTTGCGATGACCTACCGAAAAAAAATCGTCACGAAAAAGCGACAGAAAAAACCGTTACGCGCCTTCTATAATGATTTTCACGTGCAACCAAGCCGTTGGTAAGGAAATAGAACTCCTGCAGTGAAATTTTAGAGGGCGGGTCAATGGAGAATGCTGAAGGCGCCTGAGTGGTCACTGATCAGTTGAGTGAGCTCCAAGGCCATTTCCTCTCCTGTTGAACGCAGGAACCTGAAATTTGAGAGGCAGGGTCAATGGAGAATGCTGAAGGCGCCTGAGTGGTCACTGATCAGCTGAGTGTGCTCCAAGGCCATTTCCTCTCCTGTTGAACGCAGGAACCTGAAATTTGAGAGGGCGGGTCAATGGAGAATGCTGAAGGCGCCTGAGTGGTCACTGATCAGCTGAGTGAGCTCCAAGGCCATTTCCTCTCCTGTTGAACGCAGGAACCTGAAATTTGAGAGGGCGGGTCAATGGAGAATGCTGAAGGCGCCTGAGTGGTCACTGATCAGCTGAGTGAGCTCCAAGGCCATTTTCTCTCCTGTTGAACGCAGGAAGCTGAAATTTGAGAGGGCGGGTCAATGGAGAATGCTGAAGGCGTCTGAGTGGTCACTGATCAGCTGAGTGAGCTCCATGGCCATTTTCTCTCCTGTTGAACGCAGGAAGCTGAAATTTTAGAGGGCGGGTCAATGGAGAATGCTGAAGGCGCCTGAGTGGTCACTGATCAGCTGAGTGAGCTCCAAGGCCATTTTCTCTCCTGTTGAACGCAGGAAGCTGAAATTTTAGAGGGCGGGTCAATGGAGAATGCTGAAGGCGCCTGAGTGGATTGAAAATAAAATTTATAATTGTTAGACATTTAATTTGGTCTAAAACCCTATAAATGTGCGCATCCACAAAGCAGGATATCCCTTTTATAATAACTTTTATTATAAAATCCCTTATATTATAACTCTTCATTTTCATCTTCTTGGTTAGATGGAGCTCTTTTCTTGAAAGAAGGAAGAGAGATTCTCCTTTTTGGACGAGGTGTCATCTGTTCATACAGCATAAACTGGAGGTTCATATCAATTGAAAAGCCACTGCTTGTAATTTTAAACCCGTTGCATTGAACGATAATAGCAGAATGGAAATATTTGGCATTTAATAGACGATCAAAAGTTCTGTCAGACACTTTTGGCCTACATTTAATATCTACTCCCCCACTTACATTTTCTTTATTTTCTTTTGAAGGAATGGGGGTTTGTTTTGTATGAGCTTTACTCCTAAGGTGCGTGGGATATCCTGCTTTGTGGATGCGCACATTTATAGGGTTTTAGACCAAATTAAATGTCTAAAAATTATTTATTTTATTATTGCCAAAGACTCCACATTTATTATTGTTGTTTTTTATTTAACGGATGACTAGCATCGCAAAAACACATTCTGTGTTCCTATGATTTCATACAGAGTATGGAAAAAGAAATAAACCGGGGGGTGCAGGGGGGCGGAGCCCCCCGCCGAGGCGCAAAGCGCCGAGTTTTTTTAAAAACATTTTCTCGACGAACAGACCCGAGTACCATTATTCCTGAGCCATACTCTTTTGAAAAAAAAAAATTTTTTTTTAAATTGACTGAAATACCCCATTGTGAGATCTTCTAATAACATGAAAAAAACGCTGCAAATCATTGCTCAAAGGTTTATTATTTTCTGTATAGATCACCCTTCTGTATAGATCACTGGTTCTCCATCAATAGCACCTACCACCATCTGTATTCTCCCTTGACCTTCCCTCTCAAATTTCAGCTTCCTGCGTTCAATAGGATTGAAAATGGCTTCGGAGCTCACTCAGCTGATCAGTGATCTGAAGAGTGAAGAAGATCTTCTCGAATGCTGGAGAAGCCTGGAAGAGCACTTCCATTCAATAGGAGTAAAAATTGGCTTCGGAGCTCACTCAGCTGATCAGTGATCTGAAGAGTGAAGAAGATCTCCTCGAATGCTGGAGACGCCTGGAAGAGCACTTCCATTCAGTAGGAGTAAAAATGGTTTTGGAGCTCACTCAGCTGATCAGTGATCTGAAGAGTGAAGAAGATCTCCTCGAATGCTGGAGACGCCTCTAAGAGCACTTCCATTCAAAAGGGCTGAAAATGGCTTCGGAGCTCACTCAGCTGATCAGTGATCTGAAGAGTGAAGAAGATCTTCTCGAATGCTGGAGACGCCTGGAAGAGCACTTCCATTCAATAGGAGTAAAAATTGGCTTTGGAGCTCACTCAGCTGATCAGTGATCTGAAGAGTGAAGAAGATCTCCTCGAATGCTGGAGACGCCTGGAAGAGCACTTACATTCAATAGGAGTAAAAATGGTTTTGGAGCTCACTCAGCTGATCAGTGATCTGAAGAGTGAAGAAGATCTCCTCGAATGCTGGAGACGCCTGGAAGAGCACTTCCATTCAAAAGGATTGAAAATGGCTTAGGAGCTCACTCAGCTGATCAGTGATCTGAAGAGTGAAGAAGATCTTCTCGAATGCTGGAGACGCCTGGAAGAGCACTTCCATTCAATAGGAGTAAAAATTGGCTTTGGAGCTCACTCAGCTGATCAGTGATCTGAAGAGTGAAGAAGATCTCCTCGAATGCTGGAGACGCCTGGAAGAGCACTTCCATTCAATAGGAGTAAAAATGGTTTTGGAGCTCACTCAGCTGATCAGTGATCTGAAGAGTGAAGAAGATCTCCTCGAATGCTGGAGACGCCTGGAAGAGCACTTCCATTCAAAAGGATTGAAAATGGCTTCGGAGCTCACTCAGCTGATCAGTGATCTGAAGAGCCTTTGAGCAATAATTTGCAGCGGTTTTTACCCACCAACATTTTTTTTACCTACCAACTTTTTTTTACCTACCAGCTAGGTACTACCTACCACACCATACTGGCTTCACACCTTCACAATCAAGTTTATTAGAAAGAACTAAACGCTTCACACTCGATTGGAAAAATAGAAAGCTTCATATGGAAATTTGATTACTGGTTACGCAGAAGGCAAAACTGTATACAAATCGAAGAAATGAACAGCGATTGCATTTTAGTCCGATAAAATTTGAATGGAGACTAGACCTCTTTTGCGATTCACAATCATGATTCTGTTTTATCGAAGGAAAACCTTCAAGTACTCGTAGGGACCGAACGGTTTGTCCTACAGAGCTCCGGGTGGTCTCAAAAATTTTTAAAAATTCAATACTATTTAAAATTGGTGAAAAAACGATACCTTTATTTCGAGAGTTTTCGAGCTAGGGCACTCTTGAAAACTTCAACCCTTAATTTTCACCCCTTAGAAGTGACCTACATCAACCAAAAGCTTCGCGGCACAACTAGACCCCAAATGGAGCCCATATACCAAATTTGAACCGAATCGGTCCAGTGTTGCTAAGAAAAGTGCCGCGTACGGCGGACGGACGGAAATTTTTTTATTCGATTTTCGTATTCTACGTACCTTGAAACGTAAAACATCAAATTTTGAGGTGGGGTTAAAATTTTTTTTTCTTGCTCGATTCCAAAGGCTTATTATTGAAAATAATAAACCAAAAGTGAGTCCTGTGGGGGACACATTAAAGATCCCGTTGAGGGTTAAACGACTTCTACATCACTCAGGATCCAGTCTATACTGGTGGCCCCCGACGTCATTATATGACTGATATTATCAGTGAGTTCTATGGGGTGCACACTTGTGTTGCGATCCCTCACCTCTTCGCATTTTCGTCAATTTCGCGTCCTTAGCTCAGTGATAGGAGCTCTGATTCAGAATTGGAACGACAGGAGATCGATTCCCGGTCGAGGAAAGTTAATTTTTGATGATTCAACAGTGTGGCGCAGTCGTACTGGACCCGAATGGTCTCCTCAGCATTTCTCAGAGAAACAATGATTCATTATGATTGGGTCATCAAAACAACTCCCTCCCAAGACATGAGTCGAGCCACCGCCTATTCGGACAAACGTTGAGGTCAGCAGAACCCTCTGCCACGTCATTAAGAGCGGGCTGCCCAGTCGGCCATGTTTTCTGCTCCCATAAGGAATCAACGTTACTTTCTCGACATCATAGCTCCTCGAATTATGCACCGTTTTCCTAGATTTTTTTTTTTATTCTTCAAGTTAGAGCAATCTCTAGCGATCGGCCTTTCGATTTTGCAAGAAAAATGCCACTGAGAGCGTCAATCACCTTTCGAAGTGTAGGTTAAGGGAGTTGCTCTGTTCAAGTGGTCATTTATTCTTTGGCCGATAAGAAATCGAGAATCCGACAAGGCGGATCTCTTTCTGAGATCCCAACCTTCATTTCAAGCGCTTGAACTTTAGAAACCGTCCAGTTTAAAAAAAGTTATGATGTCGGGAACATGGGCTTGCAATTTGGCGGCATTTTCCCAGTTTTAGAAGGGTGGATTCGAGAAACAGTTCGAGGCTTTCCCAATAGAGTTCTCTTCTCTCCCTTTGGGTGGAATGGCATTGTCAAAGGACAGTGCAAGCTACCTGAGGGGTCCTGACTAAAAATAGGTAATCCCCTTGTCATCGTTGATATCTTGGAGAAGGCCTCCTAATTAGAAAAGTCTAAGGGTTTCTTCAATGATATTCGTTTGGAAATGTTATCCATTGAAATCCGTTTCAGGCAATTCTAAAACGATTCCAACCCGCACAATCCCTGAAAATTTCATAGAAATCGGACAATAACTTCGTATAGTTATGCCCGTTACAAGGATTTCATGACAGACACACAGACAGACACGGAACCAAAATTGTTCAGAAAGGTCTAAAACGCAAAAGGCGAGTGAAAATTTTGATTTTGGAGAACTTTTTTTTTCATCCTTGGAAAGTGAGTGAAAACAAAGCTTCCGCTACCTTGGTAGACTCGGAAGCAAAAACGCAATTTCCTAGTCATAAGCTTTCCTTTCAGCCCTTCCTGGAGAAAGGTGTAGGAACGTTCGTTTTCTGAGTTCGCTCATTATAGGAGCAGTCAGATTCTATAAATAGCCGACGGGACAATCTACTCAGTTAACACATTCACTGCGGACCATTGATTGGGGAACTTCCTGCCAACCTGATTTGAGTTCTTGCGTTTAGTCACATCGTCTGGCATTGTAGATGTAGGAAAATGCGTTGTTAGTTCGTGAACATTAAAACAGGTTATTTTCACACTTCAGAGACTCTCCAGCCCGCCTACAGATGAAAACAAATTCGATTGAAGCAGTGCGTGAACCTTATACCGGCCGATAACAACAAAAGGGTAATTGGCTCGGATCCGGGACAGACGCATGGCTGGAGGGTAGCTGCCGTCCCGGATCCAGGACAGCCGCACTGAATGTGGTACTGTACCTGATCCCCTCGGGTAGTCCCTCACTAGCTCTCGATTGTCCAAGTCGAGAATATAAGAAAGGGCTGCCGAAGAAGCGCCAACTAGTGCGGCGGTGAAAATTACAACTAGTCAGTTGTAATTTTCACTGCCGCACTAGTTGGCGCTTCTTCGCAGTCCGCTCTTAAGGAACAATACAAAAAACTCCGAAGCCAGTCAAAAATAGCGCGTTCTCACTGGGTTGGAAAACGCCGGCCAAAGCTGCCTCTCACCTCCCTGACTAGGTAACGGAGTACCTAAGATTTCCTAACGGGGGGGGGGGGGGGGAGATGTTGTGATCAGCTACCTCTTCGCATTTCTGTCCATTCACTTCCTTAGCTCAGTGGTATCGAGCTCCGACTCAGAAGTGTAAATATAGTTTAGTTGGAACGATAGGAGATCGATCCCTGGTCAAGGGAAGTTAATTTTTGAAGATTCAACACTTACTTCTTACCTAGTACTCTAGTTACCATGGACTTGAAGATACGTGCTAGGGGATGCCAGACCGTGCTGAGAATCTCCTCTTCAAGGCGAAGGATTAGTGCCCTCCATGGTGAGCCACATGTTCCCTCATTGGAAATCGTCAAAATCATAAAATCCTGGAAAGGCGAATCCAGAATATTCCTCGTGACCAAGTTCAATACAACTTGAAATGCTCTAATGGGTATTTCTAGATCTTGTTACAGGTGTAACGACTCTACCACATAATCTGTGAAAACGTTTTTTCTGGTCCAAATCTTCACCTTGCAGAATGTTCGGTAGTTAGCAAGTTAGACTCTTGGAGCGATAACGTCGCGTTGTTGTCATTGTAAGGAGCTCACTGGAGTCACTGTAAGGTTAGGCTCCATTCTTACAGTAATGAGCTCAGTGATGAGTGACTAGGGTAAGAAGAACAAAAAAACCTATTTTTTCAGCTGCGAGCTGATTACTAAAGCGAGCAACCGAAATGCTCCATGGTGGAGTCGTAAACTAGAAAGATTGCGTACTCTTGCGAGGAGACTCTTCAATAGGGCCAAAAGGACTGGAGAATGGGACTTATATAAAAGACACCACTCTGAATATACTAAGGCACTAAGAAGAGCAAAAAGGTCATCCTGGAGGAACTTCTGTGAAGGATTGGAAGAGGTCTCTGCAGTAGCCAAATTGCAGAAAGTTCTTTCCAAGGATCGGTCGAACCAAATTGGTTTACTTCAGAAGGCAGATGGAAGTTATACAAATGACGTCAAGGAGACTCTGGAACTCCTAATGGGAGTGCACTTTCCAGGCTCCGTCGTTGTACCAGGGGACCATTGGTCCCATGCTCAGGACAGAGAAGAAGATATATACCTGCCGAACCGAAGAGTCCTAAAGCGAGCAAAACAAATCTTTACTTCCAATAAGGTTAAATGGGCGATCAAATCGTTCCAACCTTATAAGTCTCCAGGTGGCGATGGCATTTTTCCAGCTCTTCTTCAGCAGGGACTGGAGATGCTTAGCCCAATAATTCTTAAGACTTATATAGCTAGCTATTCCCTAGCATACATACCTAAGGTATGGAGGAAGGTGAGGGTGGTGTTCATTCCAAAGGCTGGAAAATCCTCCTCAACACAGCCTAAATCGCAGAGACCCATCAGCCTCACCTCTTTCCTCTTGAAGGCAATGGAGAAAATCATTGGCCAGATGATCAGGGATGATCATCTCAGCAAGAACCCTATTGCAAAGGCCCAGCATGCCTATCAAAAGGGTAAATCAACTGAGACTGCTCTCTCAGACACTGTCTCACTGATTGAAAGGGCCTTGGAATCAAAAGAAGTGGCCCTCTGCTGTTTCCTGGACATAGGGGGTGCTTTCGATAACACCAACTATGTTTCACTGGAAAGAGCAGCTAGAAACAAAGGGATCGAAGACCCTACTACCCACTGGATCAAAGCTATGTTGATCAGTAGGGTGATTACTACCACACAGGGCGGGACGAGCATCACTGTTCTAGCTAACAGAGGTTGCCCGCAAGGAGGGGTTCTTTCCCCACTGCTCTGGCTGTTGGTGGCTGACGAGTTGCTTGAAAACTCGTGCAGGTTTTGAGGTAATAGCCTACGCGGATGATCTTAACATAATAGTTAGGGGCAAATTCGACTGCTTCGTATCTGACCGAATGCAGTGTGCTCTGAATATCGTCCAAAAATGGTGCTCTGACCAAGGGCTTCATGTTAACCCAGAAAAGACCACCATTGTTCCCTTCACGAACAGAAGGAAACTATCTCTAAAAACCCCCTATCTTCATGAGCAGAGGATTTCGTTCTCCAATGAAGTTAAATATCTGGGGGTTGTGCTAGACCATAAACTCTTGTGGAACAAGCACCTAGAGTATATCCTAAACAAAGGAACACGAGCATTATGGGCTTGTCACAGAATGCTCGGAAAAACATGGGGACTAAAGCCTAAAATGACCTCCTGGTCATACAAAGCGATTGTCAGACCCATGGTCACCTATGCCTCAGTTGTATGGTGGCAAAAATCAAACCAGGCTACATCTATGCTCCAGCTAACCAAACTACAAAGGCAAGCATGCCTTGGTATATCTGGAGCAATGAGTACCACCCCTTCAGCAGCACTAGAGGTTCTTCTTGACCTCACCCCTCTACATATCTTTGTTCAGAGGACAGCCTTCCTGGGGGCTATCAGAATGCTGCACTCGGGAAAACTCAAACTCCCCCCTCGTAAAGGGAGCCACCTGGAAATACTGGACCAAGTCCACACCGATCCAGTGGTCAAGTCAGTCCCTGACACTATGTCAGAGAGAATGAACTTTTACCTACCCTTTAGAGTGATCATTAATGATCGTGAATGCTGGAAAAGAGGCACGCCTCAATATAAACCAGGTTCACTTCTGTGGTACACAGATGGGTCTGTGATGAATGGAAAAGCTGGCCTAGGGATCAAAGGCCCAAATTTCAGCCTAACTAAACTCCTAGGAACAACAGCGACCATTTATCAGGCTGAAACCCATGCCATAGAAATATGCGCACGAGAGATCGCCAAAAAACGACTCAAAGGTGCGAGAATTTACATAATGTCTGATAGCCAGGCAGCCCTAAAGGCCATTGCAGCCTACTCAATAACATCAAGGCTAACCTGGGATTGTCTGGACTCCCTGAAGGCTGCGGCTCGGGGCAATAAGTTAACTTTGCTCTGGGTCCCTGGCCATGAAGGAGTAGATGGCAATGAAGAAGCCGATCGACTCGCTAAGCAGGGATCGGAATCCCAATGTTTTGGTCCTGAACCCCTACTCGGGGTTACCAAGAGCTTCATTACTCAACAGGTCCAAAAATGGGAGGATAGCAAGAGAGCTGCGTACTGGCGCAACACTCCAAAGCAGAGGCAAGCCAAGCAGCTAATCACCATCTCCAAAAAAAGAGCAAAAGCTCTGCTGTCGCTAAGGAGGAAGGACCTTCGTACCATTGTGGGTCTCCTGACTGGCCATTGCCCCCTGAGATACCATCTCAACAAGATGGGCAAGGCCAGGACAGTTGAATGTCGGCTCTGCTGCGAAGGAGTCGAAACACCAGAACACATCGTCTGTGAGTGTCCTGCTGTAGCATCTACCAGATTCCGGCATTTTGGTAAGGGTACTCTTGTCCCAGCCGAAATTGCTCGGGTAACGCCCGAAAAACTTCTTCACTTTGTGAAAGAAGAGGTTTTCGAACGGGCACTTAAGTGAAAAAAGGGAATACGGTCACAATAGATCAAACCTATGGTCTCAGTGACTAAGGGCTTGCCCCGTCCCAGTAAAAAAAAAAAAAAAAGGTTAGGCTCCATTTTTACAGTAATGAGCTCAGTGATGAGTGACTAGGGTAAGAAGAACAAAAAAACCTATTTCAAGAACCTTGATTACTCCCTCAATATATAGCTTTTCCGAATTGAGTTAGACTTTTTCCATTTAGGTTTAGTCCTTTTTCATTTTGGTTTAAACCTTTTCCATTTAGGTTTATACCTTTTCCATTTAGATTTAAACCTTTTCCATTTAGATTTAGACCTTTTCCACTTAGATTTAAACCTTTTCCATTTGGATTTAAACCTTTTCCATTTGGATTTAAACTCCATCAAAATGTCAGTATCTTCAGAACTTGATATCCGATTGTACGTAGTACGGCTGCAACCCCGAGTTGCGACAGCGTCTTCACTAAAACTGGAATCGCTCATGTTTTCTGAGATGGATTAACCCCAGCAAATTGAAAGGTCGGAACTGATTTTCAGTCATTAAAACTAAGAGCTACTGGCTGGCTCCACTGTCGCGTGATTCATGATTAAGGTACACAACATAGCATGGTGGGGAAAGAAGTTTGCATTGAGAAGGAATTGACGAATACCTTCTCAACCAAACGCCTTCGAGAGGAAACTAACAAATTCCTTCTCAACCAAACGCCTTCGGCTCCTTATCCATTACCGAGATTTCCGATTCATAACAAGCTTCCAAAAATGCGTATTTTCTCTTACCGTTTCCTTTTTTTTTACTTCTAGCCTATTGAAATTTTAGTAGGTAAGCACTTACTATGATGGGGCTAACTACTGACGTTTTGATGGAGTTTAAATCCAAATGGAAAAGGTTTAAATCTAAGTGAAAAAGGTTTAAATCTAAGTGGAAAAGGTCTAAATCTAAATGGAAAAGGTTCAAATCTAAATGGAAAAGGTCTAAACCTAAATGGAAAAGGTTTAAACCAAAATGAAAAAGGACTAACCCTAAATGGAAAAAGTTTAACTCAATTCGGAAATGCTATAGACTGATAGGAATGTAAACATTCTCATTAAATTGAATGTTGAAAAAAAGATAGTCTTTGACGCTAGTTGACAGTAACCGTGTTGTTCTGCTTTGAATTCAGGGATTTGGAAGGACGTAGTTAAAATGGCGTTGACCAGTGCCAGTATATATTGTCTACGAGAGTCGACCAAGGTTCTGGCTCTGATGCTGAGCAAGTCTGACGTCTCGACTGCCGAAACCATCTTGAAGGAAATTACAATAGTTTGTATTTCTTCGACGCCGCCTGAAACCAATCACGGTCCAGTCTATTCAATTTACAAGGAGAACGCTTTGGTCCCCAAACTGTCTTCGCTGGACGAGGATCGAGCAGTCAATACCTTGAATACCTGTCGAGTGGTGTTCAAGTCCCTGATGGATGAAGGATATCCTGCCGAGAAAATCACCTATCTCGTCAAAAGCTGTCAAATAACAGATTGGAGTTGGAGCTTAATCAATAACAAAACTCCCAGACGCGTAAGTGTAGTTTTTCTTTGTATTCATTTAGATTTAAAATTATGCTGTCATCCTAACCAGAAAAGTTCTATCTCTATTCTGCTCATTTCGTGAAAAACGACTTTTAGATTTTTAAACGTCTGTAGACAACATTTAAAAAAAGATGCACTGTGCACTTCTTTTCTTTTGCTATTAATTTGCTTCTTTCACATTCCAAAGGAGATGGTTTGTCCTCTTGACTTCCGTTTTCTCGAACAAAATATTAGAAGAATGATTGCATTCATCAGTTGCTTGTCTGCACAACTGTAACCTTGCTAGCTTTGAAGACACGTTTTCATTTTTGTTGAATTTAATCTATTATTCTGTGACTCCAACTTAACTTAGATTGTACTCTGTTTTTAACATGTTGTCAGTCCTCTCGAAAAACCCCTATCCACGGGTCTCTAACCTTCAACCCAGGGGCTGTTACTGATAGGAGCTTAGGGGCATGTGCACCCCCAGCCAATAAAAAAAAAAAAAATCAAAGTTCGTTCCTCTTCGTTTGAAGAGTAAGTTGACTAGTGACAGAAGACACAATCATAGGTACTGTGCTAGTTGAATCTACAAGTGAAAACAGAGGCGGGGAGCTCCGTCTTTCTTGACCAATCACACCCGTTTGGAGCATCTCCTATTCTCTGCTCCGTTTATGGGGAGGGTGACGTCATGGTGATGAGTTTCGAGGGAGGCAGGCATGTGAGATTCACCAACCATAGAGCATGAAATGTGCCCTGAGGAGCAGAATTGATTCATTGATCCCCCATCAGAGAGCTCTGCAATCTGGGTTTCCTTATCAAGTAATAAGTAAATACAGAGTACCAGAGACAAACCAAACTGATAGGGATTTCCATTTTTCGTTTTCAGTCCACCCTTTTGTTCAAAGTATTGTGATTATTTAGGAGTGTTGTAGGTACGATGAATAATTCGGTGCATTACAATAAAGTAAACTATTCGTGCTCGTCGGTCGTGGAAAAGTGCTACATTCGAGAAACTGGCTGCCCCTTGCCATCTCTACCTGGACTCCAGCAGACGTTGAAATTTAAAAATCGTGCTGATTCGTACCGCAAGTTTAAAGTCGAATTTTATAAGAAGGTAGATTGGTTTTGTGGGTGTGAAGTGACTAACAAATTATTTTGCTTTGCTTGCCTACTTTGTTCTACCAACCGAAATGAGGCTTGGGTTAAATACAGCATAAGTGATCTAGCCCATTTAGCCAAAATAATGAAAAACGCATTGGCTGTCTCCCATCTACCCCACCTAAGTATTTAGTACCGTTTGCAATTTTAAGATGAAAAAGTTACCAAGATTTATCCCATTTGCGTATCGTTGAAATTTCTATTTGGCAGAGAAAAGCCCCTATTCTGTCACGAATAAAATCACTCGCGATGAGATTGTGGAAAACCATTTTAATAAAAACGGAGTTGAGTAGAATGTTGTCTATTTCCACGAAAATAATGAGTTACAAGTTAAATCGATTTCGACGGTTAGGTCATCATCAGTAACAAACAATAACTGAAGGTACATCACAAAGAGCATAGCTTATATAGGTACAAGTGAAAGGGAGCTTGAATCCCATTGGTCGTGAAAGTGAAAGTCATACCCAATCAGATAAGTGAAAGGAGAATCCTATTGGCTCAGAGAAGTGAAGGGACCTGGGAGGATCATCAAATGCCAATCAAGGCAGACAAAGTGAAAGGGGGCTCAAACATTGGTGAGGGTTACATTGTGAAGGGGAGACCAAGCTATTGCAAGAAGGAACCTATCAATGGTGAAACATGTTGAGGGACCACCTCATTCAGACATTTACCAGACCTATCACTCTTAAGAATCTCGAACTTTTCAAGCACATCCAACATACCTCCCTTCGGGCAAAAATGAGGAAATTCTATGTACTGTCCGTTTGTTAGATCAAAACTGAAGTTATGATTGGATTCTCTCAGGTGATTCGCAAAAGCAGAATCACCTTTGCTATCCCTGAAATCCTTCTCATGCTCTTTTATTCTTTCCTTAAATTTCCTACCAGTTTGACCACAATACTCAAGCCCACAAGAACATTTCAGCTTATAAACCCCACTTTTATCTTGAACGCTAATTTTATCTTTAACAGAACCCAACGAAGCTTTAAGATTATTTTTATTTTTAAACCCTACTTTGAAACCTCTAGATGATAACATTTTGCCAATTTTGTCAGAAATCTTTCCATAATAAGGTATGCTTATCCACTTTTTCTCTTCTAATACAACTTCTCTAGCCAAATTAGAAACCCCGTCTCTACACTTTTTCCTAAGAACCTTGTTCCATATGGAATCAATGAGACATCCTCCATATCCATTGCTCAGGATTCCGTCAGGGACCTTCTTCAAGAAAGTGGAGAACCTGTCGAATGTCACCTTTTCATCGGCAGAAGTACAACCTGGACTGAAGCACAACCCCATCGTCTCGCTCGGGGCTCCATCATCAAGGGACCTAGCTTTCTCCATTGAAGCTTCCGATGGACCCTACGTGACGAAGGCGTTGTGCGCTGAGGAAATGAAGAAGGCGCCCAAGATCCCACCGGGACCAGAGGAAAGACTGGCGGCCGACTTGAAGAAGAAGTTCAACAACAAGAAGATTGTAGCTCTTAAAGCAGATAAAGGCAATACAACAGTTATTCTTACTAAGCAAGATTACATTGACAAAACTCTTAAATTCTTAAATGACAATAACTGCATAGCTCTCCAATCAGATCCAACGGCTAACTATCAGAAATTAATCCGTAGAGTAGTAAACAGCTCAGAAAATATTCTTAAACGTATGTACAAACCAAGCCTTGTAGAAATGAATCCTCATGCTCCTAGGTTATCATGTCTTCCAAAAATTCATAAAGTAGGGGCACCGATGAGACCAGTTGTGTCTTATATTGGTGCCCCCGCTTACAAATTAGCCAAAAAGTTAAATTCATTGTTTAGAAATAAAATCAATTTTCGGCCCCGTAATACTGTTCAAAATTCATACGATTTGGTTTCTAAAATTAGTGACATTCAAGCGCCTCCGAATGCCAAACTTGCTTCCTTTGATGTGGTTAGTCTGTTTACCAATATCGATGTAGCTAGCTGCAAAGATGTGGTTAATGGGCTTATCCATGGGTCGGGTCTCGATGTTTTTGAAAAGGATGAGCTGTGTAGTCTAATGTCTGTTTGTATGGATCAGAACTATTTTCTATTTGAAGGTAAATATTATACTCAGCCAGGGGTAGCCATGGGTTCACCGCTGTCTCCTTTGCTTGCGGATATTTATATGGATCATCTTGAAAAACGAATCTTTGAAAAGTGTAAATCAAACAACCTTTTATATTGGTATAGGTACGTTGATGATATAATAATTCTATGGACAGGAACTGAAAGGCAACTAAATTCTTTTCATGAAAAAATCAATACACTAGATCCTTTTGTTAAATTCACTCTTGAACTAGGTGGAAATAAGCTTAATTTTCTTGATCTGTCCATCTCATTGATTAACAGAAAACATGATTTCTCCATTTATAGAAAAGATACCTACAGTGATATCACTATTCATAGTACATCAAATCATCCCTTAGTTCATAAACATGCTGCTTTCCATAGAGCTTTGTCAATACCAATGAGTGATCAAAATGTATCTAAAGAAAAAACAATTATCAAGAGTATAGCCGCAAGCAATGGATATGGAGGATGTCTCATTGATTCCATATGGAACAAGGTTCTTAGGAAAAAGTGTAGAGACGGGGTTTCTAATTTGGCTAGAGAAGTTGTATTAGAAGAGAAAAAGTGGATAAGCATACCTTATTATGGAAAGATTTCTGACAAAATTGGCAAAATGTTATCATCTAGAGGTTTCAAAGTAGGGTTTAAAAATAAAAATAATCTTAAAGCTTCGTTGGGTTCTGTTAAAGATAAAATTAGCGTTCAAGATAAAAGTGGGGTTTATAAGCTGAAATGTTCTTGTGGGCTTGAGTATTGTGGTCAAACTGGTAGGAAATTTAAGGAAAGAATAAAAGAGCATGAGAAGGATTTCAGGGATAGCAAAGGTGATTCTGCTTTTGCGAATCACCTGAGAGAATCCAATCATAACTTCAGTTTTGATCTAACAAACGGACAGTACATAGAATTTCCTCATTTTTGCCCGAAGGGAGGTATGTTGGATGTGCTTGAAAAGTTCGAGATTCTTAAGAGTGATAGGTCTGGTAAATGTCTGAATGAGGTGGTCCCTCAACATGTTTCACCATTGATAGGTTCCTTCTTGCAATAGCTTGGTCTCCCCTTCACAATGTAACCCTCACCAATGTTTGAGCCCCCTTTCACTTTGTCTGCCTTGATTGGCATTTGATGATCCTCCCAGGTCCCTTCACTTCTCTGAGCCAATAGGATTCTCCTTTCACTTATCTGATTGGGTATGACTTTCACTTTCACGACCAATGGGATTCAAGCTCCCTTTCACTTGTACCTATATAAGCTATGCTCTTTGTGATGTACCTTCAGTTATTGTTTGTTACTGATGATGACCTAACCGTCGAAATCGATTTAACTTGTAACTCATTATTTTCGTGGAAATAGACAACATTCTACTCAACTCCGTTTTTACCCTATTCTGTCCCTTCTCGATAGCCTCTCCTGATCTCTGTGCACCCCCTGAGTTTCGGGGCCGGAGCCGCCACTGCTTCAACCAATACTCGGAAGAGAGGCTAAAAGAAGGCGAACGAGAATATACTCATTCCGAGCAAGGACCTCCAGTCTGTCCTACACATCCGTATCTGAAACTGTTACAGGTCCTTGATGCCGCCAACAGATTATTATGTATCCTGATTTCCCTCTCTTGGTACCAGAAGAAAGACGAAAACGGCCAAATTCCCTATGAAGACTCCAAATACATCATGGACACTCTGCTCAATCATTTCAACATTCTCGTTTCCGGGCTCATGTTATATCAAGTACTCGACGCCAGTGTTGACTATCACATGTACCTTCTTAAATTTGGATCGACAGTGGCTCCCGGGATAGAGTTGGATTCTCAAGGAAAACAGATCTCAGATGTGCCATTCTGTCTTCATAATTTGCTATTTCTTTTCCAAGTAAGTTTTACTTCTATGAAACAGCGACAAATGTTGATTAAGTTTCCAAAATGGATAAACGAGTTGTTGGCATGTTTGCACACTATGATCGATTCATAAAATAGGTGTATAGCTGATAACTTTATAGCACAGATAGATTGCAGATGGATTGCACACATAGCCGATGGATCCTACACCAGCAGAAGGTATCCGTATAGCTGTAAACCAAAGGTATCCGTATGGCTGTAAACCAAACGGTACACATCAATTCTTTATGGAAACAAAATTAAGATATTTTCCTCATTATATGGTGCAATTTAAGTAGAATAAACCCTTTCTAAAGGTAAAGCTTTATTTCTTCTTACTTCAATTGATTCAACTTGAATCATAACCTAGGCTGAGGGAAAGTTGTTTGTTAATTTGGTTTTCATGAAGATATTGTATAAATAGCTTGGTTCATTTACCCTTCCCTCAGGATCGAAAAAGTCCTCTTTGGTCTCAGCTGCTTTCCTTGCTAGTTCCTAGTGACGATTCGATGTACCTTTCGATGCGATATTTAACATCGAAATGATATTGGAAGACAGTATCGATATCGATAAAATATCGGACGAAAAATATCGATATCACTAATATCGATAGAATATCGAAACGAAACTATTGATGTGACATAGTCATTGAATTTTTTTTCTATCAATATCAGTGGTATCGATAGAATATCGAAAGAAAAATACTAATTTCACTGATATCAAATATGTTTTTGCAAATTTTTTTAAATCAATATCAGTGGTATCGATAGAATATCGAAAGAAAAATACTGATTTCACTGATATCAAATATGTTTTTGCAAATTTTTTTAAATCAATATCAGTGGTATCGAAAGAATATCGAAAGAAAATTACTGATTTCGAATATGTTTTTCCATCGTTTGTTATCGATTAGGAGAAATTGATAAATTACAGTGGGAAGGAATGTACCCATCACAACCGATAATTATTTTCTTTCGATATCAATGTTTTCCTTTCGATATTCGATAATATCCCAAGAAAAATATCGATACAAATATCGGAAATATCGATATCAATAAATATCGAAAGTATCGAATCGTCACTACTAGTTCTTGATAGTGAGAGGAAACATGCTGATTGAAGCACAGGGGTAGTTCTGAAGAGGTCCTTAGGACCTTACTGACCTCGAGCACAGTTGTTATTACCGATTATTACATATTATTGTCGATATTGTGTAAAACTACTTATACCTACTGACTACTCATGATTTTCTCCCACTTTCCAGTGTATGCCCGTTTTATTGTGCATAAAAGCTCGGGAAACGTGTACCAGGCAAATTTTGGAGGAGTATATCGACAAGCTCTTCAGAATAACGGATTCCAAAGTGATGCGTCTCTTGTACTCTTGGCGAGATGTAATCTCCGCCATCGGCGAGCAAGTTTGCACCTTGGGGACCTCTATTTTGCTAAGATTTACGCAGATCTGCCCTATTATGAGAAAGGTAAATTGCCTATCTAAATCACCATTTCAAATTTACCTATCAAAATTATATTTATCAAAAAATTTTATATTTTCAGGAACAGGGAGTTTTAGTATTTCAAGCTCTCACTCACTTTCTGAGGGAGTTCATTGTGACGCCGGAAGAGAGCGTTGATGCAAGAGTTATTAGAACGTTTCACATTGAAGGTGATGAGCTGATGTCCAAGTACCCAGCTTTGTTGTCTGCCTGCCTCAACTGCCTGCAGTGTTTTTTGAATAAATTTGACTTTTCCTGGCGGGACAGTTTGGAATCTCTTGTGCTCCTGGTTTTCCTTCAGAAAATACTGGAATCAAAAGCCGCTACACCGTTGGTTTGTGGAATATCTTTTTACAGTTACGCCTTCTATGGTAGTTTTGATCCAAGCGAGGCGGATTAACCTTGTTCCTTGCGTTCTGAGTGTTGGTTGTAGGAAACCTTCTGCAACCTCTCTACAATTTACCTGTCCCGCTGAACTTGGAAGTAATGCTCGGACTGAGTCAGCTCCAAGTACAATCCCCTCAGTAATATCAAAAAACCATAGTGAGACATGAACGTTTTCTTGGAACAAAGCTATCTAATTCTTATTTTATTGCAGCGATTTTCATCATCATTAAATCGTTGAATGTTCAACTGCGCCTAATCATAAATGAGGAATTTCACCGATTTCTGTTTGCATTTTTCCTGAATAGTTAATGGTGTGGGATAGATGAAAATCGGGCTGATTTCGGAAAATAAGTCTCCTGTTATTTTTGGGAGACAATCAAAATTTTTAATTTCAAAACTAACCGGGAAAACAGACGTGCAGCGGGAACGCTCGCTGATTGGGCTGTTCGGATCGCCGTCTCCTCCCAGTGTTGCCCATTGGGACGCCGAAATCGTGTTTTCTAAGAGAAAAGTTATCAAACAAAAACAGAGGAAACCTAATTTTCCCCATCTCGCTTTTTCTATTTTTTTTCTTCAGTTTTTCGATTTCGAACTTTACTGTTTAATGAAATTTTGCATCTGGGGACTATGGATTTCTCGATCTCAGCGCTTCAAGCGGCCATAAATGAACTATTCCAGCATGACGTCATTTTCCCGGTTTTAAACATTCGTAATTTCTACACTGTTTTGTTTATTCGTAAATTAGGAAGTTCGGGCTGAAAGTTTGCCTTAGGGGGTTTTTAGAGGTGCTGAATCCGATTTTGGGGTCAAAAATAGGAAATTCCGACATGGTGAAATTCCTCATTCGCTGTGGATTGATGACCAACCACAAATGCTCCTTGCAACATAAACAAAATTTACCTCCTAGCATCTCTTCAATCATGTTTAAATTCTTCGCAGATTACCGTTGATGCTCTGAAACTGATAGATTTGGTGCTCAGGAAGTTTATGCCTCCTAACCTGGCGCTATTGGTGGACACTATTGAAGGAAGCAGCATAAAAAATTTGGGGCCCCAGTTGTTCAGGTTACTACACAGCGTCGAATGGTCCATCAGAGACTCTACGTTGGAAACAGTCCGAACCATTTGTAGTATTTCAGAATCTAGTGAGTATAATGTGAGAACTTTTAGTGGAGTCTTTGAATAGTGAAGTTTAGATGAGATGTAATTTAGAACTTACCAGCAATTATTAGAGGAACTATATAAAAAGCAAAGAAAATGTAATAGCCTAGGCAGCGTTTATAACCAAATTAAATAGTGACATGAGACAATAAAAATGAGAAATGCATAGCTACTTAAAGACTAATAGACTGAGGGGAGTCAAAAAACATCTTGTCTACTGTTTAACCGAATTATTTGCTGCTAGTTCAAACCCAGGAACGTTTAAAGAGATAGGTAAGCTAGGAAGTCTCGGATCACTCGTAATAACTGGCATCTCCTGCGGGGAACAATGAGAGGATTCTGCTGGCAATGAGCTTTAGGCTTGGAAGTATAAGGAAAACCCTACCAGTAAGACAATTAAGCTTGATAAAGTTGAGGTGCTTTTCTCTGAATCACCAGCTGCCATTGCTTCGGCTCTTACTTCCTGGATATAGACGCCAGGTCATACCACCAAACAGATTCCTGGCCTGCTTTTCCAGCTTGGAGGATGTTGTGTCTAATCCAGCGGTATCCCAACCCCCATAACACAACACATGAGAAGTGATGGGATCAAGGAGCATCTAGGGAAAGAAAGTGGTGGAATGGCCCGAGCACTATCTAGCGACGATTAGATGAACCTTCTCTTCTTTTTTGGCAAGATGAATGCACCTTCGTTATCGACTGGTGTTAATGTCTGTAGATCCCTGCCTAATCTATAGGAAACCAGAAATTTGCCCTCAATGAAAAAGGCAATCAAATCTATTTGAGGCATCAATAAGAAAGACATTCAGTCTGAAATGAAAATCTATGTACTCGTAGGTAAACAGAATTTAATTATTAATTTAATTTAAAAAGCATTATATTATTTACGAAAGAATTAGAAACACAACACACAATACCTACATCACATAAGCCAACTGATAAGAGAGATAACCTAGGGTTTTGAGCTCCGGAAGGTTCATCTTATCTTCGCTAGGTAGTGCTCACGCCATTCCACCTTTTTCTTCCCCTAGATGCTCCTGGATCAAGGGGAATGGTGGTTGGATAATTTTGACACCATTTTTTATATAATTTATGCAGTGGAATAAAAAGATTTGTGATTGTGATCCTCATTTGACAAGTTGCCGTTATTTTTTTCTAGTTTGCCATGTATCACTATTACCTGTGCTAAGAGAGGTAGGTAGGCCAGGAAATCTTGGATTGGGTGACCAGCCATAATGCATGGAATAGATAGATGCTAAGTTGCCAGTTTCCATTCGTCTTGTGTTTCTTTGGCGATAATCAAGAATAACTGCTGGTTTTGTCATCACTTGAAAATCTTCGTAATTCCAATATTTCAAAGTTTTAATTTGGTTCTCTCATTTTTTAGGGTTTCCAGCGTTCCAAACCTTGCTAATTGACAACAAGCTGCTAGAAGTCGTGTACTCCATAATCGAAACAGATCATGAGCCCTTCGTGAGAGCATCAGCAGTGTCTTGTTTGTATGAATTGGCTAAGGTTCCTAACGTGTGGAAGGCATCTCTATCTGACAAAAATGTTATCGTGAGTAATGTGACTGTGGAGCACATATAATTTAGTTTTTGATAAATAGTCTAAAGTAGTTTTAGTTTTTCTCACGGATGCACTAGAAAGCTGTGCTATGACCCTAAAAGATATGACCCAACGCTTGTTATTCTCCCAGATGCTCACCTCTTCAGCGTTCATATTGGATCTTCTTCTTGTAGTGCCATCTTCATTACTGAAGGTTGGCGATCATCTCTGCATATCTCTCACGGTCCTGCGCCATGTGAAACAGGTCCGCGGCTCGGTCAATTCCTGTCCAGCTACGGATATTTGATAACCACGAGGCCTGCTTCCTTCCAACTCCTCTACGTCCGCTGATTTTCTCCATCATAATGGTTTGCAAAAAGCCATATTTGGGCCCACGCATTACATGCCCCAAGTAGGAAACCTTGCGCCTTTTTATTTTTGTCAGCAGTTCGCGCATTAGAGAGTTTTGCTGAAGGATGTACTCATTGCGGAGTCGGGCGGTCCAGGGGATTCTCAGCATATGCCGAATCAGCCACATTTCAAAAGCCTCCAGGCGGTTAATGTCCTTAACTTTTAGAGTCCAAGTCTCCATTCCATGCAGGAGAACAGACCATATGTAGCACTTCACTACTCGCCAACGCAACGCGAAACTCAAATCCCGGCGACACAATATACTCCGCATGTTATTGAAGGCACCCCAAGCTTCAAGTGACCACGTCTCCGACACCCACTGGCCCAAGTACTTGAACCACATATTGGATATCATTCCTGTAAATGCTTGCTCTAGCAGTTGATCTCAACTGAATATTACACCCTAAAGGCTTCCAGGGAGGTATTGTGGATCTTGCAGGAAGGCCACCTATCTTGTTGACCCGAGCAACCCACTAAACAAAATTTTTCTTGAAAATAATTTTAACTGACAACCAACTTTCGAAAGTTCATATATCTTGGAGTATGGAACCTGCCCTAGTGTTTGAATTATTCCAAATAAATTTACGCAAATCTTTGTTTTTCTTCAGGAAAAACTGCTTCTCATACTCCACCATGAAACTGAGGGGATTGTAAGAGTAGCTGCTGCTAAAGCTATCACGGCTCTATTCTCGCAGAGAGGCATAGGGTAAGCACTATTGTGGACTGTATAAAATTAACTGTTTAAATCTGTAACGAATAATTATTGGATTAACTATGTATTGGACCATTCTGGATCCAGCACATTATAAAACCAAAAAGCTGCAAATTATTACACAAAGTTTTATTATTTTTCTACAAAGATCCCGTCTGTGAAGAACTCGGCTTTTCCGGTAGTAGTAGGTAGTAGGATCTTTTGATAGAAAGTACCTACCAGCAAAGCAGCCTAACCTCAAAGTTTTGGGTGCCTGTTTTTACAAAATTTGGTTTTTAGTTTAGGAAGCACAACTGAGTGACTTTAATTCTATTCGAAGAAACGAAAAAGATCGCATTTCGGCTCACTGAGAGGTACTTTGGTGTGTTATGCACTCGATAATATACACTATATACACTATACACTATATACACTATACACTATATACACTATACACTATATACACTCGACAAAAGACCCTGAGGACTGTTGGAAGAGGGGGGGGGGGGGCGGGTTAGAAAATTCAACGCCAAACTCGTTTATAAGCGTTGTCAATAATAATTTTCAATTAGGAACAAATTAGAAAAAAAGATAAATTAAAAAAAACAATCAAACCCTATTTAGCCATGATCATCGTTCAGAGCTCTGGATGTTCTTATTCGTTTCTAAATCTTGAACACTAATTTGAATTGATTTAAAAAGTCAGTAGTTATTCACTAATTACAAATAATTAATTATCTTCATTAACCCATTTCAAGCCGAGGGTAGAAATATCAGAGTAATGGAAGGAGGAGGATGAACTATTTTACAGAATGGCGGCCGAAATAAGGCATCATTTGCTCACCAATCGAGAGCAAAAATTGTCTAAATTTTATGAATTTAACATTTTATAGGATTCGAGAGGTCTCAGTTTTACAAATCGATATAATCTAACCGTTTCATTGTTAAAAATCTAAAAAAAAACCTAGGTAAAATGTGAAAATCTATTTATGGACCGGATCACTGCCCAGAACGCTCACTCCCTCAGGATCGAATTTGAGCCACCATAATCACGCTTTCGGCCAAAAGGCCAATTTCAAAAAAATTTCCCAAATCTCATTGAGCTCCCGAATTTTGAAGAATTTTTTTTTGTCCAAGTTTTGGAACTGCATGAACGAGAAAAAATTCTTCCACAAAGATTTTCCCATTATTTCAATAATCAAAAAATCATTATAATGACGATGCAAAAAGGCATCTGTGGCCGTAAATGGGTTAAACAACGGTTGGTACTACAGAATCTCGTTGTTAAGAATTTTTTTGAATCGTCGGCGGCATGGAGGCTGCGGAGGGGTGCAAATCTTGCAAGCTTCAGTCTTCAACGGGGTGTGCGCATGGGTCGGAAAAACTGTTTATTGTTATTTTTAATCTAAATTAGACCTCATCCTGAGAATTTTGACACCAACCGCGATCTTCTAGCGTGAGAAGACCTTTTTCTACGATTTTTCAAAGTTTCAAATGTTTATGACGTCTCAGTGGGCGGGGCGGGGGGGTTCCGCTCAGGAGGGAGGGGCGCGTGACGTCATAAACATTCGAAACTTTGAAAAATCATAGAAAAAGATCTACTCACCTAAAAAGAGAACGGCTGGTGTCAAAATTCTCAGGATGAGGTCTACTTTCGATTAAAAAGTAAAAAAAAAAATCATGTGCTGCATTCATAAAGTGCAGACTTCAGCTTTTGGCGAAAATTCTGGTGCCAAGCGCAAATTATTAGACGAGGGCTCAACCAGTCCGTATACTCGCACTAATAATGATTGTAGCTCTTGAAGAATTTGTGAACCTGGCATCGTCGTCTTGCGTTTTCAGCCCTCAAGACATGAAAGTGGTATACGATGTAATGTCACACGTCGCTCAGAACGACCTGCATTGGGAAGTGAAAGTTGAATGTTTGGAGTTTTGGAAGTGGGTGATGTTTCACACCATCGTGGACCAGGGAATGATCGACGGAACATTTCCGGACTTCGTATTTTCCAAACAGGAGAAGAAAATTGTCAAATTGACCCCCGAAGAAATTGCCGCCAGGATCATGAAGGCTCTAAAGATGCTTTCAGAAGTTGGATGTTTGCAGGTGCGACACAGTTTTGCAAAACCTATTCCTATAATGCAGTCAGTTGTTATTAAATTTCAAACATTTACCACTTCTGGTCGTCTCTTCCGTACCTATACTTTTTTTTCAATTTTTCCGCATTGAAGACAGTCAAAATTATTTTCTTGTATAGAGATTTTAAAAATGTTTGTTCTCTCACAGGTGATTCATGAGACCTTCTACAATGAACCGGATTTGGCTGTTCAAAGAAAGTCCGGAGAACTCATCAAGAAAATCGCCGAGTGTACCATCAAATACAAGGTGAAAGAGATCGTTGATCGGGTTATGAGAGAAAGACTGCAGACCAGCAAGGAGTCCGATTCTCGGGTGTCTGACGGACGGGAAAACCTGATTGAGAATGATCTCATGGAAGTGAGTTTTCTTGAATATCATTGAATCATTGCGGAAATATAATTATATCTATGTAAGCAATTGAGCACTATATTGGACCCACTTAGTCCAATATAGTCACTACCCATGTCTAAGATGTCAAATGTCCTAAGGTTTGCTACAGATGAGTTGAACGTTTTGATATTTTGGCAGTATTAGGTTTTAATGAACAACGTAGGACTTTGATTGAAAAGTGATTTTTGGAGAATTTGAGTCAAAAGAAAAACAATCATTTATAAAAATTGAGATATTGGAGAGAAAAAGTGCAGCAAATGAGAGAATTTTCAGAGAACTTTTAGTAGGAGCATAAGTATAGTAAAGTAAACAACCATTTCAGGTTGGATTCTCGTCCGACTGCCATTCCTGGAGTTGTAGACGTCATCAGATGTCCTCCAAAG
This sequence comes from Apolygus lucorum, assembly GCA_009739505.2. Classification (NCBI taxonomy): domain Eukaryota; kingdom Metazoa; phylum Arthropoda; class Insecta; order Hemiptera; family Miridae; genus Apolygus; species Apolygus lucorum. The sequence goes on from CM019173.2 coordinate 21,122,616, forward strand.
GGAAGCTCAAAATTCGTTTTATGATTTCGCTCATGGCTTCCCATTGCCTCACCGCCCTGGATTGTGAAGGGTGTGGGGGGGGGGGGGTTGGCTGAGACTGGTTCGCACGAAAATACGCCGCCACGGCGAGACTCGAACTCACGGCTTCCACGCAGTAACCGGTTCGAGACTCGTCGCTAAAAGACTCACGCTGTAACGAGCGTGGCCACAGCTGACCCCCGAACTTTGGTGGGGAGTCGGGAGGCCCTGGAGAATCTGCTGGCCTTTTGTGCGGAGGCAGTCCCAAGACTGGCTAGGCGGCACCTGCAGCCGACTGCTAGTCTGACTACTAGTTAGAGGACGAAGTTTGGGTGTACATATAGGTTAAAGGTTAGGGTGTACATATTATCTTAGCTAGCTAGGTAGATATAGGTAGGTTATATGTAGGGTAGGATGTTGGCCACTCCTTCCATTCTCTGAGGGGTAACCCCCATAGAGGGGTGTTGTCAGGACATGGGAGGGGTTATTTATGGATAGGGTGTAGGTAGGGCCAGCCAAAACATCTTGGGGCACCACATGAAATAACGTTGTGGGTTATTTGTCGCCTGCAACCGATTCCCCGACTACTTGTAGTTAAAGTGGTAGCACTTGTGTGGGCTCAGTATCAGGTGGAGCCTTTAACCCTTTAGGGAATAGTGCCGTATAAATCCGTCGGCCTCAATCTGTTCTGTAGGCCCAGCGACGGATATATCCGTCAGCCCCAATCTGCTCAGGAGGCCCAGCGACGTATATATCCGTCGCCTGTTTTTTCTACAAGAATGTGTCTCTTTCTCACCTCTCCTGCTATCTATTGGATTTTTGTTGTTACTACCACTATTCTGAATTGTTGTGTGACCGTTGTACCTCTTTTCCAACCCTCCCCCCCCCTAACTCTTGAACTAAGCCTTAAGCTTAACTAAGCCCCCTTTCAAACGTGTGTCACCTGCAGATTTTAGTTGATGTGCAGTTTTGATTGATGTATCGTTGTGCAATATCCGAAAAACGTGTTTATGACGATGATGAGATTCGCGAAATTATTACGGATGGTCTTAGTGATGAGGAAGAAGAGTATGTAGAAGATGAAGAAAGTGATGCATTTATAGAACCGGAGGAGTGTTTGTTTTTTGGTTTCCGTTAACTATAAACCTTCAATGCCAGTTTATATTTCAATGTTGACTTGTCATAACATCAATAAATATATAAAGATTATTGTGTAAGAATTCGAAAGAAATGAGATAAAGCTGAGTTGAGAAATATAAGAAAAACTGCGAGCGTAGCGCACCCGCCGATTTTGGCGAAATAATTCAGGCCAGGGGGGTCGGCGATGCAATTTTAATAGAGGCATGGGTGGCCAACGCGCGTCCCGTAAATCAGTCCCTAAAGGGTTAAGGACTATGTCCACACCTGTAGACAAATTGGTGACCGTCTCCCTCAGTCACGCCCCCGTAATGCTCGGGATATAATCTTATCCTAGGAGGCTGTAAAGCGGTAGGATCAGACTACCTAGTAAGACTATCTGTTCCGGGCCTGTGACCAGTTATGGCTTCTGGGGCGCAGGCCTTGCCAGCACACTGGTTAACGGCCCTACCCTTACACTGGTACCGCGGGTGGGGGGAGCCCCAGGCTACCGGCACACCGACGAAAGTCAAAGTGCCACCTGTCTGCCCCCAAATTGAGGTCGGATTCGCGGGGGTCGTGGTTTACAAAACCCAGGCTGCAGTGCGGGTTCTGCAGAGCTGGGTAGGGATCCGAGGGCCATGGCCAACATGTTGACCTGGCACTCGGATCCCGGCATGTGAGTTTTGCGAATTACCAAAAACTCGGGCGCCAGACCCGCTAAGTCTGGAAGCATGAGCTAGTACATGCGGCTTCTACCTGTAAGAAGTAACAGGGAGATGCAATTATGCATCGACGCTGATTGTGTGAACAATCCCTCTCCAGAGGAACTTTTCCTCTGCTGCTTGCAGTGGAGGAGGAGAGCATAAGGCTTGGCCTCAGTCCTCCTTTAACCGATTTCCACTTTGGAAAGAGGTAAGACATTCAATGACCCCCGAACTTCTAGGATAACTGATCAAAATTTATACGCCAAGCTTAGACTACACTGAGTTTCCGAGTTCCTATCAAGACACGCATGAGCGACAATATTTATGTTGCCCACGGGTCTGTTTCAATTTCAGGTTTCCTCCAGCAGCTTCTCAACCCAGAAAAATGATGACGTCATCGAACAGATCGTCGCCCGTACTGACATGGATCTGGTGAGCGGTCTCACTCCATCCCAAAAGACTGATAAAGAACTGCCACAGATCAACAGGGTCATCATGTCGGACGACGATTTCATCAGACACATCGTCCGTTTGGACGTCGATCAGTTCTTGAATACTCGAGAGAAATGGATCTTGGACACGGCCGACGGAATCAATTCCCTCCTGGACGACATAATGATGTTTTCGAGTAGAGCCGAAGATTCCAGTTCGGGCCTGAATGCGATCGACTGTTACTGAGTAAGTTGTTTATTTCAACCATTGCCTGCCTTATCCATTCAAGTTGCTTTTGTGATTTATTAGTGGTCAAGTGTCGAGTCTGGCCAAATTTTTCGAGTTTACGTGAATTGTGCATAACTCGTGAACCCAGTTTACTAGCATTCGGAAACAGATTGCCTGTGTAAAGACGCCATTTGTGAACCAAGTTCGCAAATATTCCTCGTTCTGTTTGACACAACTAAGGGATTTGTGGTCGCTGAGTGTCCCGTGTGAACGGTTCTTAGTGTTGTTTTGTTCTGTGGTTCAAATCATTTAGATATTTTGTTTTCAATGTAAAACACCGAAAAAATGCTTAAATGTATGAAGAGAAGTTACAATTACAAAAATGTATCCACTAGTCTAGGTACCACAAAAACTTTGAAAATTTCTGTGATGCTCCACTAATTGATGAGAAAATTGTCGAAAAACATGTTTAACCAGTTTGTAATAATACTGTTGATTTAATGATGGACAATTCATATATAAAATTATAATATGACATTTATATCTCTACACTTCTATAAGACGATGGTGTTTACTAAAAACCACAAAAATTAGTTTTTTAAACGATATCTATAATATAAAATGTACATTCCTAAACGAACTGGTCTTTTCCTCTGACACTTGAACCCTGGTTTTTCAGGCACTGTTTTGGTTTTTAAATCGTTCTGAGAGTCAGATTTTGTCTAGTGTGACAAAATAATAGTAATTAAATTAATTTAGTAAACAGAATATCGTAACTCGAGTTCTTACCTGCTCAGAACCTAATTTTGCTTTGTACCCTCTGCATAACTGTCCAGCAGTAAGGTTCCAATCTCACCATACTTGGCACCTTTGTTCAAATCCCACCAAATTCTGATGTTTTTTTCCTTGATAATTGTGGGAAGCATATATTATTGTTTATTCATAATTTGGTCGAAAACCAAGGTGAGTAGAAAGGAGGTGTGCTCAGGCTGCCAGGTGGGGGAAACGTGACGTCACCAGGGTCTAGACTGCCTCGCCGCCAGTACTTCGCTCGGGCGTACAATGTTTATAATAATGTAATTAGGATAATTTGAAAGAATCGATGAATGATTCTGTCGTACCTATTGTAGTAGACAAGGAATTTATACTTAAAAACTAAATTTGAGTGAAAAATTTGAATTTGAAGAACCGGTCCATAATTCCCTGGTTTGATAGACAGATACGAAACCAAAATTGTTCAGGAAGGTACAAAATGTAATACGCGGAAAGAAAATTTATTTTGGAGGAAATTTTAATTTTTAACCTTGAAAAGTGAAAACAATACGTTCGCTACCTTGGTAGATTTGGAAGCAAAATTATTCAAAATACCTAGGTACTCTAAAACAAAAAATTCCAGTAGAAATTATGTTTCAACCACTATGACCATGATTTCTTTATCATCTCATTACAAGGAATCAACCACAGACAGTCTCATAATCTTACCCGGGACTAGGGACGGCACGATACCACCGATATATCGGAGTATCGATACCGATATTTGTATCGATACTTTTGATGCTAAAATCAAACCGATATATTGGTATCGATACTTTTGCCTAAAATATCGGAGGTACTTTCTTTACGACATTATCAACAATTTTGCCAGAGTAAATTGGTGAAAAAATACCAAAAGTAACTAGAAAATAATACCATATATTGTCTGCCACAGAATAACATTCGAAATAGGCTCAGAATAGTATCAATTAAAAAGATATATCGCCACGATAGCCTCAAAATAGTATCAATATCCAATGTGAGTTTGGAAGGAATTTAAACCCGTTTTCCCGAACTTACAAGAAGAGGGAGGCATGCAAAATATTAATCGTGATGGCGACATCAGTCACGTGCGAACGGCCTTTTCGAATAGTAAATAGTATTATTTGCATTGAAATAGATTTGTTACTAGATCCTTTTGATTTCTAGTGGAAGAAAAACGCCATTTCATTGAACAGAGATTTCTTGAAAGTAAAAATTGAAATTGAATTAAAATGGCATGATTATTCATTTTTATAAAATTTTAAATTATTGGCTGTTATAACATTTTTAATTGCCATTAACTTTTATTACATTTTAAATTATTGTTTAAAAAAAATGTATTGCCATTTCTTAATTAATAGGGTTTTTATTTGGAGTGAAAAATCAACGGTTGGTTAATTTGAAATATCGGTGGTATCGATACTTCGAGCCGATATTATCGAAGTACCGATATTTTATAATATCCGTATCAAAATGATATCGGGTATCGATACTTCCTGAGAAAACTCGTATCGAAAGGAGTATCGATACTTAGGAGTATCGTGCCGTCCCTACCCGGGACTCATGCTCAAATACGGAAAAGCCGAGAAATAATAGTTGTTATACCATTTTCGTTGGCTCAAATTCTAAAAGTTTGTGTCAGGAAATTGACCAACAGGCAAGGAATATAAGTGATTTGGTTCTAATGAACAAAAGTTGAAATTTCCATTAAAACCTGTCCATGATTAGGTACTTACTAACTTTGCCCAGGATAACAGTTCAAGTGAATTTTACGTGAATTTTCACAAAATTCCATCACAAATTGCTGGTTGAAGCGCCTACAAAATTTCTAAAGCGGGAAAAGCGGTATGGCAAATGGAGACAGCAGCAAGCTGGAGGACTCTGGTGACGTCACGCTCCTTCCCAGCCGTCGAACGTGAGCACACCTCCTCTCCTCTACTCACCTTGGTCGAAAACGGTTCTGGGCCATTCAAGGAAATCTTTAATGGGTAATACTTACTTTGTACAGTTTTGAATTGATTTGATTTTGTTTTCTGCGACGTTTCGTCGGCCTTCAGCCGATATCTTCGAATTATTTGGACAAGAAAACAAGTCTTACGAAGTTTTCAACTGGATTTTAATGTTCTTGTGTACCCTGGAGAAGTAGGAAGGTCCACTCTACGTCGTACAGCGTTCTGAAATTGCAATCTGTGTCGTTGAAGACTGAATGAAAGAATCATTAGGAGTAGCTGAAGTTTAAAGATCAACGTTCTAAATATTATCAAGCCTGAGTCAAGATTCGATATTTTATTCGTAGAATCCAACCCTTGTTTGTGCCAGTTACCTAAGGTTACCACCCTGTAGAAATTAGGAACCTGAAGGAGGCTTGAATTACTGTTCTCTTCGATCAAAATCTCTTGAGATTGTAAGTTACTGGTTCCATATTTGCTTGCCAAATGGTAGCATAGATCCTCCTACGAGGTGAGCCTTCCTTCTCCTCTTTCAATAATGTCGGTAAAACGTTGAAAATCTTTCTGTTACTGAAACCACGCCTAAGTTGCATGAATCGCGAGTATGTTAAGTCATACTCGATCAAAATGATTATCCTACTGTAAAATAATATTACCTAGTATGTGTGTTAATCTATTGATAAATTGTTTTTGTTTTGAGAGAATATTAGTTTAATTGGGAGATCTTTCTTACCTTGTTAGTTAATACTTTACTTTAGTTACCAACATCAGGGTATGATACAGAATCTGTATCTGTTTTGTTCTTGCACCGCTTGTATACCACCTCCTGCGATAACTTCGTGCTCGTTGTAAGTCAAAGAGTGAGCTGAGGCGGTCACAAATGAGGAAACCATAGGGGTTTGTAAATAATTCAAAAACGTCCATTTCATTAATATAAGATGTTTATTTTGTGATAATGCTATTTTCTTTCAACCTGAAGTTTGACGGTTATTACCAACTAAAATAAGCGATGGTTCTTCAAGGTGAGAAGTTTTCCTCCTGAACTTCCAGATTGAAGAAACTTGGAGGCACATTTCTTGTTTGGATCTATCACGAATGGTTAGATCGGTACTATGAACGTAAAGTATGGGGATAGTACGAGTATTTATATGGTTCCAAAAAGAGATAGAATGCCTGTTTTTTATTTTTATTTTTTTAAATTTAAAAAAATTAATTTGGTATTAGTTATTGCCTGGGTTTGAAATTTGCCCTAAGGAGGTCTCTGTCGGCCGCTGTTCGTTCCTCGTTCCGGGTCAGTATTTTCCTAAATTACAGGTCTCAAACTTTGAAAGATGTACCTAAATTTAAAAATGTTCACGGATGTTTGAAATTAGTACAGCAGTCTAGAGAATTGGAAAAATAAGAGATTGCCGCTGGAATCATCAAAATCTAACAACAATTGCCAGAGAAAAATGTGAAAACCTAACTTAATAAACGGGGTTTTCCCATTTTTCTCTGGCAATTATTGTTCTATTTTGTTTGATGATTCCAGCGGCAATCTTTTAATTTTTCAATTCCCCAGACGGCTGCACTAATGAATTTCGAAAATCCTTTCGAAAAAAATGTCAAATTTGCTTTTAAAGTCCGAGCCCCTGTAATTTAGGGCTGAGACCCCCTTAAAAGCCAATTCTATCTGGAGAAGGAATCTATTCAAAACCCAGTTTGACAGTCCTCACCCCAACACATAAGTTCCTGGATAATCTATTGAAATTCCAGAGCGAAGCGTATGTGAAAATTAATGAAAACTGTATACACGATTTTGACGCAAAAATCGTATTTTTTAAACAGTTAATCACGATTTTGAATTTTTGATTACGACAAAATTTCAATTTATGAAATTTATTTGTATGTTTATTTGTTAACCAACATTCGGGGTGAAAGTCAACTTTAATTATCCACAATATGCATCCAACATTTTGGTATGAAAGCATAGCAGAAGCATGCTCCAACCTCTTCATGGCGCAGAGGCATAGCCATGTCTGCCGCGACCGCTTCAAGTAGAAGCCGGGCCTCAGGGTGGGTTGACTCAAATTCCCTTCAAGGAGGTGGCCGAGACCCTCCATCCCATTGATATCAGAATCTTCTGGTATCTTCTAATTCCTCGACGCCTCATCACCTCCTACTTCCAAGTAACTCATCTGAAAATGCGGGATGTTCTACAGAAGATCCCACCTCCTACAGAAGGGATATTTTTCTCCTGGAACATCCTCGAAAACCAACAACATTCTGCTGCGTTGTTGATTGTCTTGTTGATTCGACTGGTTCTTTACTTGGTTCAAATTAGATCAGTAGAGAGAGTTTCCTGAATGTTTCGCGTAAATGGTTTTGAATTGAAAATACCACCTTGAAAATAAATTATAATTCTGAACTTTGCGTTCATACAAGAATCTACATAGTAGGTACTATGGTACAGAACAGGACGAGGACAGTCGCTTAAAAACGAACGCCATTAAAAGTAACTCTTACGACCTATTTATCACATTTCATTTGACATGGATCTGGCTTGCCTGCATCGGTTCACGCCGTGGTTTTGAAGTTTTGCATCGGAGCAGGTTGAATGCTTTGTCGTATCCAGTCCATGTAGATCGAGAGTTGGGTGAAGACTTCCATTCCTATCCCAGAACTCGTTTCCACGCCAGCCAGGTGTCCTCCGCACGTTAGAGGCTTACCACTGTCTTGTTCTCCTCCCTGAACATGCAATCTTGAATCAGATAACATGCATATGCACTACATTCAGGCAGATGTGAACCTGAAATCTCCCTTCCAACTATATTAGTATGTTGATCTTTGCTCGTTTTAGAAATCTTATGTATTTCTATTGCAATTACTTGTGGGAAATTTGAATGTTTCCATCCATTATTAAAGTTGGTGAATCCTTGTAAATATTCCTTTTTCATGGTAATTTATCCTCAGAAATCCGCCTTCTCTAAATTTTTGAATTCCGTTTGTTCCACCCACCAGCAGTTTTTCCTGTCATTAAGTAGTGTTGAAATTTTTTTCTCATGAGCAGATCCCTTTGATTTGCACGATTGCTTATGAAAATCGTATCTACCTGCCTACGTAAACCTCTGAAACTTGATACTAGGCATCCACAGATGATCTTCTATGAATATCATCGTACAGTCTAGTCGGTTCAGCCATCGAATCTAACAATTAAGACTTACGTAATAGCTGGGAGAAGTGATAGAATCGCAAATCGTCGTGAGGAATTCTTCTTTGCCGTCACCAATGATGGTTTCAACTTCTGATTCGCATACACTGTCATCTGAACCAAAATTAAAATTAATATTAAATTCTAAAGTAGGTATTGATTTTGTATCATTGGAATCCATCTATTAATTTTGGAAAATATCTATAGTGCAATGAAAGATACAAAGGGACCTTCAGCTGCAAATGCGGAGCACTCTTTTTAAAGGATTTGGAACTGTGATTGTGAGCTTCGAATTTCACTCTTCTTCTTTTTCATTTTTTACTTCATCGAACACTGCGAAGAGTCTCACCTGGGTCAGTTGTGTTATTTAGGGTTCGGCACATTTGACCTCCGAATTTTTGGCCTTTGATGGGCAGGCAGGGCACGCATCGTCCGTCCATCGTGTTGTTCAGCTGAATCAAACCTAAAATGAGATTCACAAAGATTAATTTCAAGAGGAATTTGGAAAATGATAGTTTTGGCTCTGTATAAACACTTAAGGTCCTACCTTGGGAATTCGTTTTCAAGCTAAATGGAACTTAGTAGTTACAGTTCTATACCACATCCAGTTCTTCGGAACATTTGGATCTCTGCATTGCTTCTTACCTCTTCTTTTTTCTCCAATAATCACTAAGGAACGGGTGTAATGAAATATCGACTATCCTCTGCAGCATCTATTTGCCTCATAGTGGTTTTGGTGATGATTCGCCTTACCTAGATTATTTGCTTCGGGCAGAAGGATATTGGATGCTGAAGATTTGTAGTTTTCGTTGACGACAATTGTTCGTATCGGAGATTCGACGTCCGGTTCTTCCAGGAAGCTGGCTACCACGTTCACCATCCCGATCCTAAATGTCCTGAAATTAAAAGATGCACTTCAACAAAATCGGTTACTTAAACCAGAAATGGGTATTTCTGCGAGAGATACTCCACGATACTCACAGCATGGAGCAAGTAGCTGATGTGACGACCCATCCCTTCCCAATGTGGCTTCCCAGGCAGATTTGAGCGCCATCGGAGAGGAATCTCACGGTGCTGTTACAGGCGTCGCAGGTGTTGATGGGCGAGGAAGCAATAGCGTCCATCGTGTTGATATCTGATACAAAACAACATACTAGTATTTCAATAATCAAGTAATTAATTGCCACCAAAACATATAAACGTAGATTAGTTAGTGTTTAAAACAATAATTAACAGTTAATAAAAATAAAGTATATTATGTATGAGTGGTAGGGATGTATATGAGGGGTATTTAATTATCGATAAGTACGCAAATTCTTTACCATTGTCCAACATCAGGTAGTCCTTGGCGATTTCCAGAGTTGTAGAATCGGGAGCTTCTGTCGTGATGTCGATTGAATCTACGTCGATGTGGTCCTGCGAAAGCAACCATTCTATGAAATTTCGGGGTTTCGTTATAAGGATTGAGTCGGTTTGTTAGGAAGTTGCCCCTTGTATCGACTGGGTTTTGAAGGTGAGGTATAAGTGCCATAAGAGACTTGCGTACTTAACTGCTGGGTCTGAGTTTTACCAGCGGTAGGAACATTGTTTCAATTTACCTTCCTACTTGAAGCAATTCACTTCCATGACCAGGAATTTGATAAACTTCCCCTACGCAAGTTTACCTTCTGGATAATAACAATAAAATTAATTCCCCGGGGTTGTACAGGCATGAACTTCTTGAAGGATCCCCTGCAAACACTTTCTGCATTATCTACCAGGTAAGTAAATCACATTATTCCATAATCGATCGACAATTATTAGTGGGTATTATACCTCATAATAGGAGGACTTATTTTAATCTAACTCACTTTGACGTCGAGGAGCGGAGAGCTGCTTGTGGCATTTCCTCGAGAGCTGCTCTCTTCGACCTCGTTGAGTTTCTTCTTGTCGGAGCAGCAGACGAAATTCGCAGACGGCGTGAAGGCGTTCTTGAGGCCGCCGCAGTGACCGCCCTTATCGGCCACGAAGTCTTGATCGAGAGTGCAGTCAGTGCCCAGGAGGCAATAACCGGTGCCGTTGCCGCAAGTCTTCACGCCGGATATGACGAATAGTCCTGGAAAATGAGAAAGGGTATCTCTTGGAAAAGGGTATGTTCAAGGAATTCTCGTCTATCCAACAGTAGATGAGCTACCTTTTCTTAAAAGCTAAATTCTATTGTGCAGGAAACCTGGTTTGAGTTGGCATTTCTTGAATTAGTATGAGGCCAAGTGTTTTCCTCTATAGTTAACGCTCAAGTCGATTTATATACTTACTTGGAGAATAAAAAAAACTTGATCAAGTTGGTGGGCAGTCATAAAGGTTAAATCGATTGAATTGGTCAGAGTACATGTTCCTTATGGAACTTGTAGGTAGGTTTTACCTTTTTTTACCTTTTTCATTCAAAAAATTAATGAAATTCATTAACAATCATTCTAGAACCGGCGTAAACCCTCTAAATTTTTGAAAATCGGGCGATTATGTGCACCGTAAAAAATTATACTCCTTTGTATTGGAAGAGTATTGGAACCTCAAAGGCTTTACCGCCCATCTAACTGTGAGGTTTTTTTTTATGCAATCAAAGAACTAAAGAACCAAAACAATTGATGTGGGAACAAATTCAATTTGGAGACCGTATTTCCGTTTGATGCGGCACCCGAGCAACGACCTCATCTCTGCACCTGGACATCCGTCGTCCCCCTCATTTGATTACCTATGTTGACACTAGAGCGGCTCTGAGGGGGAACGCGGAATATTTTAAGACTTGTTTTGCACACGGCTTCTAATTTGTATAACTGTACCCCATACGAACCGTAGGATCCGCAGACAAAGCTGGCTTGTGTTCCTCTTCACTATATGTATATTATACAGTCGTTGAAATTCAAGTTAGACTCGGTCACAGTGTACTGGAGACAAGTTGGACTCGGTTGATTTAGTGGATTCAGACAGCAGTAGATGAATCAGGTTGTTCACCCCCATTACCCGAAACTATTCCTCTGTCAGTTGAGGCAGCCATTATTTAGTGTTTGTCCCTCACCAAGCTTTTTCATTATTTGAATAAACCGTATGAATTATAATACGAGTAGTATACAGGGTGTCCCATATGTTATCCACCAAACTTCGTGAGTAGTTTCTACAACTAATTTGCAACAAAAAGTGTCTCCTAGCAATTTTCTTTTAACCCCCTTAAAATCCGACTTTTTTGACTTTTAAGATTTTTTTCGTGTTTTCGACCTTTCACCATTCAAACGGTCGTAACTCCCTTAAATTAGACTCAAAAATTAAAAATAAGGATATCGTTGGAAAGAGCGTAAAATTTCTCAATGCATGAGCCGTTGACCAGTCGATAAAAACAAAACGCTAGAGTAGTATTTTTACCTCAAACTTGAAAAATAGTCAATTTCTGTTTTTGGTGAAAATGTTGATGATTTTTCCTCATTGAAACAAGGTATTTGCCAAAGGGGCTCAAAAGCTTAAAAACTGCTCCATTTCATCAGCTTTCCAACGGTCACCCAATTTTTAGTTTTACTATGGAATTTGAGGGAGAAAATGGTGTTTCAATGCGAAAAAACGTGTATTTTTTTCAACGAAATCGACGGTTTGACGTTGGGACGTGGTGCTTGAGAGGAGGGGTGGCGGAGCAGACACCGGATTCCTCCCGTCCAACCGTCAAATTGGTTGAAAAACTCGGCGCTTTGCGCCTCGGCGGGGGGCTCCGCCCCCCTGCACCCCCCGGTTTATTTCTTTTTCCATACTCTGTATGAAATCATAGGAACACAGAATGTGTTTTTGCGATACTAGTCATCCGTTAAATAAAAAACAACAATAATAAATGTGGAGTTGACATTAACATGACAACCAATAAACATATCACCAGATGTTTTTTCTGTCGCTTTTTCGTGACGATTTTTTTTCGGTAGGTCATCGCAAAAACACATTCTGTGTTAAAATGCACGTTTTTTTCGCATTGAAACACCATTTTCTCCCTCTAATTCCACAGTGAAACTAAAAATTGGGTTACCGTTGAAAAGCTGATGAAATAGAGAAGTTTTTAAGCTTTTGAGCCTCTCTGGCAAATACTTTGTTTCCATGGGGAAAACGCTGCAAATTATTACACAATGGTTTATTATTTTTCTATATAGATCACTCGTCTACAAAATCACCAACCATCCAATATGAAGAAAAAAAATAATAAAACGCTGCAAATCATTGCTCAAAGGTTTATTATTTTCTGTATAGATCACCCTTCTGTATAGATCACTGGTTCTCCATCAATAGCACCTACCACCATCTGTATTCTCCCTTGACCTTCCCTCTCAAATTTCAGGTTCCTGCGTTCAACAGGAGAGGAAATGGCCTTGGAGCTCACTCAGCTGATCAGTGACCACTCAGGCACCTTCAGCATTCTCCATTGACCCGCCCTCTAAAATTTCAGCTTCCTGCGTTCAACAGGAGAGAAAATGGCCTTGGAGCTCACTCAGCTGATCAGTTACCACTCATGCGCCTTCAGCATTCTCCATTGACCCGCCCTCTCAAATTTCAGGTTCCTGCGTTCAACAGGAGAGGAAATGGCCTTGGAGCTCACTCAACTGATCAGTGACCACTCAGGCACCTTCAGCATTCTCCATTGACCCGCCCTCTAAAATTTCAGCTTCCTGCGTTCAACAGGAGAAAAAATGGCCTTGGAGCTCACTCAGCTGATCAGTGACCACTCATGCGCCTTCAGCATTCTCCATTGACCCGCCCTCTCAAATTTCAGGTTCCTGCGTTCAACAGGAGAGGAAATGGCCTTGGAGCTCACTCAACTGATCAGTGACCACTCAGGCACCTTCAGCATTCTCCATTGACCCGCCCTCTAAAATTTCAGCTTCCTGCGTTCAACAGGAGAGAAAATGGCCTTGGAGCTCACTCAGCTGATCAGTGACCACTCATGCGCCTTCAGCATTCTCCATTGACCCGCCCTCTCAAATTTCAGGTTCCTGCGTTCAACAGGAGAGGAAATGGCCTTGGAGCTCACTCAGCTGATCAGTGACCACTCAGGCGCCTTCAGCATTCTCCTTTGACCCTGCCTATCAAATTTCAGGTTCCTGCGTTCAACAGGAGAGGAAATGGCCTTGGAGCTCACTCAGCTGATCAGTGACCACTCATGCGCCTTCAGCATTTTCCATTGACCCGCCCTCTCAAATTTCAGGTTCCTGCGTTCAACAGGAGAGAAAATGGCCTTGGAGCTCACTCAACTGATCAGTGACCACTCAGGCACCTTCAGCATTCTCCATTGACCCGCCCTCTAAAATTTCAGCTTCCTGCGTTCAACAGGAGAGAAAATGGCCTTGGAGCTCACTCAGCTGATCAGTGACCACTCAGGCGCCTTCAGCATTCTCCTTTGACCCTGCCTATGAAATTTCAGGTTCCTGCGTTCAACAGGAGAGGAAATGGCCTTGGAGCTCACTCAGCTGATCAGTGACCACTCAGGCGCCTTCAGCATTCTCAATTGACCAGCCCTCTCAAATTTCAGATTCCTGCGTTCAACAGGAGAGGAAATGGCCTTGGAGCTCACTCAGCTGATCAGTGACCACTCAGGCGCCTTCAGTATTCTCCATTGACTTTTGATTATGGAAATTTGATTACTGGTTACGCAGAAGGCAAAACTGTATACAAATCGAAGAAGTGAACAGCGATCGCATTTTAGTCAGAAAAATTTCAACGGAGATTAGACCTCTTTTGCGATTCACACTCATGATTCTGTTTTATTGAAGGAAAACCTTCAAGTACTCGTAGGGACCGAACGGTTTGCCCTACAGAGCTCCGGGTGGTCTCAAAAATTTTCAAAAATTCAGTACTATTTAAAATTAGTGAAAAAATGATACCTTTATTTCGAGAGTTTTCGAGCTAGGGCACTCTTGAAAATTTCAACCCTTAATTTTCACCCCTTAGAAGTGACCTACATCAACCAAAAGCTTCGCGGCACAACTAGACCCCAAATGGAGCCCATATACCAAATTTCATCGAAATCGGTCCATGGTAACTAAGAAAAGTGCCGTGTACGGCGTACGGCGGACGGACGGAAATTTTTTTATTCGATTTTCGTATTCTACGTACCTTGAAACGTAAAACATCAAATTTTGAGGGGGGTTAAAATTTTTTTTTTCTTGCTCGATTCCAAAGGCTTATTATTGAAAATAATAAACCAAAAATAAAAATACAAAAAAATCAAAAAAATAAAAAAATCAAAAAAAAACTCGGCGCTTTGCGCCTCGGCGGGGGGCTCCGCCCCCCTGCACCCCCCGGTTTATTTCTTTTTCCATACTCTGTATGAAATCATAGGAACACAGAATGTGTTTTTGCGATACTAGTCATCCGTTAAATAAAAAGCAACAATAATAAATGTGGAGTTGACATTAACATGACAACCAATAAACATATCACCAGATGTTTTTTCTGTCGCTTTTTCGTGACGATTTTTTTTCGGTAGGTCATCGCAAAAACACATTCTGTGTTAAAATAAAAATCACCAACCATCGATCGAATTTCGGTCAGCTCTAATTTGAACGGAGATTAGGCCTCTTTTGCGATTCACACTAGTGTTTTGATTTTTATATATATATATTTCAATATAAACCCTTAAATTTTCATAGGGAGCGAACGGTTTGTCCTACAGAGCTCCGCGTGGTCTCAAAAAATTCAAAAAATTCTATAGAATCTTAAATTGAAGGAAAAACAATACCTTTATATCGAAATTTTTTGAGTTAGGGCGTTTTCAAAATTTCAAAATTGATTTTGGAACCCTTAGAAGTGACCTACATCAACCAAAAGCTTCGGGGCACAACCAGACCCCAAATGGAGCCTACATACCAAATTTCATCAAAATCGGTCAGTCCTAAGTGGCAAAAGTGCCGCGGACGGCGGACGGATGGCCAAATTTTTATTCGATTTTTGGATTCTACATACCTTGAAACGTAAACCATCAAATTTTGAGGGGGTGTTAAAATTTTTTTTTCTTGGTCGATTCCAAAGGTTCATTATTGAAAATAATAAACCAAAATCATCAAAATTTTTGAAAAAACAGAAATTGACAAATTCTAAAGTTTGAGGTAAAAAAAACTACTCTAGCGTTAAGTTTTTCTCAATTTGTCAACGGCTCATCTATTGAGAAATTTCACGCTCTTTCCAACGGTATCCTTATTTTAAATTTTTGAGTGCAATTTAAGGGAGTTACCTTTAAAGACCGTTTTAAAGGTGTAAGGTTTCTAAAATCATGAGTCAAAAAAGTTGGATTTTAATGGGGTTAAAAAAATTGCTAGGAGACACTTTTTGTTGCAAATTAGTTGTAGAATGGACTCCCAAAGTTTGGTGGATAACATATGGGACACCCTGTATAATTTTGGTTCGGTGGAATATTTGGATTGGTTCGGGGTCTACGGAAAGAAAATGGCATCTCAGCCAGTGTCATGTCATGTGTTAATGTCAGTATTTATATCAGCCATTCCCTCTCCAATTGTTTTAATTCTTTAGTTAGTTCTTCACGAAAAACTTCTCGCCTGGGTAGGAAACGAAGCTATCGAGTCCATTGTTTATCGCTGTGTCCTGAAATTTGGTACTTCTTGACGTGCATTCTCATCTATTCGTCATGAAACTTGAGACCAATATGATTATTTTAGCTGTCTTAACACATTACCCACTACCTACTTGAGAGGGTTATCGCTAGTTTGCTGACGTATCGGCAGTTACTTGATTCACATTACCTGGATCAACTGTAGGTAGCCCGTTTGTTCGGAGACACAGGATCAGGGTCGACCCGAGTAAAAATAAAAGTGGATTCATTATCTCATCTGAAAATAAAAAAATCATCATATTAGGTAATTTTCTAAGTAAATTGGTATTCGGTTTATCACAATTCACATTATAATACTGCAGTTTTCCGAGGTGTTTTTGGTGCAAAACAAGAATTACTCAAAAGGGTAAAATCTCATCAAGGATCTAGCCTATCCTCTTGTATTTTCAGGCTATGCAGGTCCCTATGCATTGAACTATCCGATGTTACATTAATTCCAGATTTGACACAAATGAGAATTATTTACGGATCACTTTAAACCATTCATGATCCGTATCGAACACCATTAGGCTTCGTAAGGACCTTCTACAATGGATTAGGTACTTAGCTGAATGGGTCTCTCATACGGCTTAATTGGGTTTCCCTTCTCTGAATGATCATTATCTTAAACAGAAATAAACATTGTCCTACCGAAAATTCATTTTTACCAAACCAAGATTAAAACCTTCCTAAATCGAAATAAGTGAATACTTTACCTTTCCAAAATATATTTCCTCTGTCAAATTCGCCCTATTTCACCTGAGAATTTCCAACGCCCCCTTGTAAATTGATGTCCTGAAAGTTGATTACATAAACCACTCCTGTGTCTGTTCCGTAAACTCCTTCGGAGTGTATAAAAGCTGGAGTCTTGAAAGTTCGTTAAAAATTATGTTTATGAGCGTACTCATAAAGTAAGACGTAAAAGATCAACGGATGCGAGAAGTGTAAGATCCGAAAATTCTTTCTTTGAGTTTAATAGAACTTTATTGCCAATTAGAAACCCTCACAAATCATGGTTTGTTGCATTATTCAATGTTTTAACAATTATTTTCAACTTAGGAGTGAATCTTTTATGTAGTTGTCCGAGAATAAATGGTTATTAGTTCGTTAGAAACAGGAAATTGCACGACATTTAATCCTATTTTTTTCTATTTTTAATTGATATAAAAAACGCAGTGGTGTAGAGGTAGGTGTGAGAATGTGCTTTTAAAATACCTGTTTTAAGGTCTAAACTACGAAAAGCTTTGGATGGTCGTGAGGTTGTCGATCTGATTATACCTACCTACAGAAATTCCACTTTAAGGCCGGAAACTTGATGAATGGAAAACGGGGAAATGTTCAGGTAATTTTTTTCATGAGAGTTCCTCTTGAACTAACAACCAGAACTGAATTATCTAGATTGTTCTTCGGTCATACATCGTAGATCGTACCTATTGTTGCCGTGTCATTGAACCGCGGAGGCTTGTGATACAGAGTACTCTGTACATCAATACTTCATAGATATTGGACTAGGTTGTACAACCTCCCAAAAGTACAATGTACAGGAGGGATAGGTACATTTTGACGTTCCCGAATCGTCGGGAACTTGTGACTATCATTTGCCGAACTTCAAAATAACTTCTACAATGTAATGCATACGAAATATAATGTCTAGCTCACATTTTTTCCTGACACTGAAAACATCATCAAATATAATTTAATTTTCACGTAAAACTTGCCTGAAAATGGCAGATAGGTAAGTTTTTTATAGTATTTATATCAATAACGGAGCAGCCAAAATTTTAAGAGGGCCCCCTGCACTTTCTGTAAACATCGAAGTTCTTCTCATTTCGCTCAAGCCTGGAAGTATACTACCCTAGGTGCTTGTATTAGTGAAAAATCTACTTGTTCCGTATCAGTGAAGTATCCAATTATACCTATAGTATACTTCACATATTCTTTCTCCGACTCAAACCCTCCCCGAAGATGGCTGAGAAACGGTCGAAACGTCGGGAACTTATGACTTTCAATGACCGAACCTAATCCAAACAAATAACCTCATCAATATTCACTTACATTTTAACTTATTCGGGCTGTAGGATTTTAGGGGCTTATGGGCTTATATGCAGAGGCCACCATTATCGTTTTGGAAGCGATTTTGTGGTTCTTAGCCATTGTTTGGATTCACATCCCGAACTGCGATTCAGTCTCATTCGAAGAATCGATCGGTATCGAGAAAGGGGTGATGTGAAATCTGAGTCCAACAGACTTCGGAGACTCCATTGTCCTGAATGATTTCTCTTTCAACGACATTCCATTCAGAAAGGGACCTCAACTCGAGGCACGTACGCATACTAAGTGAAACAACGGGACAGAAAATTTCAGATTTTACCAAGAAATTCGGAGTGTTGGTATGCAGATCAAGGTGAATACTGCATGGCAGTTTCATTTTGGTTTATTATTTTCAATAATGAACCTTTGGAATCGACCAAGAAAAAAACATTTTTAACACCCCCTCAAAATATGATGGTTTACGTTTCAAGGTACGTAGAATCCAAAAAAACGAATAAAAATTTGGCCGTCCGTACGCTGTACGCGGCACTTTTGCTACTTAGCATTGACCGATTTTGATGAAATTTGGTATGTAGGCTCCATTTGGGGTCTAGTTGTGCCCCGAAGATTTTGGTTGATGAAGGTCACTTCTAAGGGTTCCAAAATCAATTTTGAAAACGCCCTAACTCAAAAAATTTTGATTTAAATGTATTGTTTTTCCTTCAATTTAAGATTCTATAGAATTTTTTGAGACCACCCGGAGCTCTGTAGGACAAACCGTTCGCTCACTACGAGAATTTGAAGTTTGGACGTACGATAAATCAGAAACACGAGTGTGAATCGCAAAAGAGGCCTAATCACCGTTCAAATTAAAGCTGACCGAAATGCGATCGATGTTTTTATTCATGTTGGATGGTTGGTGGCTTTGCAGACGAGTGATCTATATAGAGAAATAAAAAATAATAAACCATTGTGTAATAATTTGCAGCGTTTTTTAATTCATCAAGAGATACCTGGACAGGGTAGGCAAAGTAAGTATCCCCTACGCTGTGCCCTTCATAAATTTCGTCAAGATGTGATTTCAAAGACTGAGTTATTGTTAGGTATTCATCCCAATGAGTCATTATATTGCTTGACAGCTTATGTCACTGACATTAAAAAATCAAGGATTACCAACAGCGAGGAAGAAGTTGTTCGTTGAAAAATTAATTGATTAGGCACCTATATTTGTTCTGTCTGACATGTACTAACATGAACCAAAGATGAGTGAGGTGAGTACAATAATCAGTACATAGTTGAATAGTTCAACTGATTTTGGAAAGAAAAACATCTACCAAGTTGAGTAGGTGCGTTAGCCAGTATAGCTTCCTGTTAACTTATAACTTGTTGTTAGTGATGACTTGTAAAATCCACAATAAGATGATCTTCAAAACCATGTTGATCATTTTTTCGAATTCAGAAATACTAATCAGATTTTTATTTATGTAGTTTTTAAGGAATTCAATCATTTGGTAACATTCGCCTTTTACTTCGGGAAAGATGTCAAGTTAACCAGGACATTTTCTGTAAATGTCATACAACTATGATATATTTTCCCTTGGTTTTGTCACGAACAAGCGAACAAAAAACTACAATCAACTTCAAAATTTTTAAAATTAAAATTCCGGTGAAAATTTCAACTTCTGTTTAAGGAAAAGCAATGATAACACGTTATTGTAATACATAAGTCTAAAACGCGGAGAAAACTAATTACTAAATGCTGATCACGTTATGAAAAAGGTTTTAAATTTTTTTTGCCAGTTGCAATAAGGGATATGAGTCTAATTTGAGGATAGTTCCTAATTTGGGACGTCGAATGATCTAACTCAGGAATCTACAAGTTGAATAGATCCAGTATGTAGCCTTGACATCCCACAGATTTTTCAACATTGGCTTTATGATTTATTGGCACCAAAGTACTTTTCTCCAAAAATTTGTTTTCAGAGTCACTTTGGATATACATTTTGTAAACTCCCTTATGTTTTCGGGTTAGCCTTCTTTTTGAAGTTCACCGGTCAAAAGCATGCATGCTTTTGACATGCAAATATGCATGCATATTAGGTATGTACCTACTCATTGATTCCCTGCCTTCAAATGTTGTTTTCGTTCAATTTGTTTATCTATTATTGTGGTGGCGATCAATTTATATAAATCAATCAATAAGTCAATCAATTTATATAAAATATAAAATTTTATAATATATAAATTATAATTACTACCTATTTATATAAAATTTACATAACATAGAACCCAATACACACAACAAAAAAAACACGTAACAATTCAATTTGGGAAAAAATGAGAGTATAAATAACAAATTCTCCCATAGAGAAGAAAAACAATAGATCATGGATATGTCCATTGTCGTAGGTGTAATTTGAAAATTAAAATTATGAAATAAAATACAAACAAGATATGTACCTACCTATTACATTTTTAATGAATAAACAGAATTTTGAAGAAATGATGTCGAAATAATACTTTATTTGAATAATATCGACAATAGCAAAGTGAAACCGCGTAAGTTGAAAAAACGAAAGTTTTCAGGAGGCGTAAACAACTTTTAAAAAACTTAAAAATCGAAGTTTTTTACGTCTCCTGAAAAATTTTGTTTTTTCAACGTACGCGGTTTTACGTTGTTACTGTCGTTATGTACCTACCTACCTGTTACTTTTTCAGTGAGTAAACAGAATTTTTTTCTAAAAAAACTCCGATTGCACGTAATATATTGCAGTATTCTAGTATATTGCAGTATCCTTGCTTCATAGCTATCGATATGTAGCTATGATATTGTTTACTGGTTTGCAGCGTTGCATTTTTTGTGGCAAAAAAAGTGTCGCGAAAAATAACTTGACCCCCAGCCAAAACACAATGTGTGTGGACATGTCATGACTATGTCAAAATAATATAATAATGGATAACAATTGGTAGGGAATTCGCAGATTTAGGACATCAGTGTCATTTCAATATTGGTAAGATCCAGAAATATTGAGATGTATGCTGTTTCTAATTTGGGATAGTAATTTTCCATATGTCAAATTTGGTTCCCATTATGAACAATTTTATAATCTTTAATGCCCGATCATTTTAGAATGTTTTAGTAAAAAAATTATTGTGGATTTGGGAATCCCAAATTAGGACCTCTGGCGTCCCAAATTAGACGACCATTTTGTTTTGTTTTTTTTTTTCTCAACTTAGCATGATGTCTCCTAGGGGCAATTTATGACTTTTTCTTATTGAGGATAGTGATCTAGATAAATTTATCGTAGAAACAACAGAAGTAGAGTTCAAAACTGCAGGGCATTTGAATTTCAAATGTAGGTATCCCAAATATGGCTCCTTTCCCCTAGACTGCATTTCACCTTGGGTAGGTCGAGGAGAGCAATAATATAAAATTTTGCAACCCTTTATGATTAGTTTAGGGATTTGAGGACAAGAAATATACGTACTGACCTGTTGAATCCAATGTAGAACTACAAGTGTCAAAGAGTGGCAGGCGGGGGAACACCAGCGATAGTTGTCGAAAAGGGCCGATCCGAGCCGAGAGACCCCCAGCGGTTTGAAATTCGGTTCGAGTGGGGCTCGTCTCGTGAAACTGGGTGAGGGGGCGAACGGTTCGTCGGATGAATGTCGACTTCGATGGGGGGAGAGAGAACGGTAAAAAAATCTGACCTCAGGGTGGGGAGGGGATGCTTCTCCATTAATAAACATACAGGAGGTTTATTGAGGAATTTGGTGGAATCTTGGGTCTTAGTTCTCGAATGAACTTCCATTCGTCTGGAACAAAATGGGGGGGGGGGGGGGGGGGTTACCTGAAAAAAGTCGCTTTCGAAATTTTAGGATTCCAAGGTACTCTTTGGGGATGGGAAAGGATGATAGATGAGAGTTGTTATCTCAAAAACCCTATGCTAACTCCAGAAGCAAACAAATTTGAAATTTCAGGATTTTGATTTCCTACTGCCGAAATCCAGTTTGATGTTATGAAGAAGTTATGGCAGTGGCTAGGATTTCATGATACACACAGACAGATAGACACGGAACCAACCAACCAGACAGACACCTTGGTAGACACGGAGGCAATAATGGAAATATTCAGTTTTTTGCGTCAAACTTCCATTTCGATTCATACTTTTGAGGTGTGCCTACACTGATATCGTGAACACCCCACAGAATCCATCATTAATATCTCATAATACGCTTGAGAAGTGTATAATAAATCCGTGTCTTTAACCTGGCTCATTCAAACCTAGCTCATCTCAAAATTGTCCGATTTTGGTGCAGCAGAACAGAAATAAATTTGGATCTAAAAATCAAAATTTGTAGTTGCTGGCAAAAAGTTTAGTGTCGGTCTGTCTGAGGTCAATCCCTTGTTCCAGGTATCTCCGAAGTCAAGGTCCGATTTTGATCAAATTTCCAGGATTTGTGCGGGGAAGCTCAGAGACAGGGTGTGAATCATCGGCGCTGGACCAATACCTACTCCAATTATACCCACTCGAAGCACAACCTGAGCACGCTCGAACGAGATTTTCGATCCCATTGCCCAATGGGTTGTGCGCATTATGACGTCACAGTGGGCTGGGGGGTCCCGCCCTGGCGGTTGGCTCGCATGACTTCATAAACATTCGAAACTTTGAAAAATCATAGAAAAAGATCTACTCATCCAAAAAGAAAACGGCTGGTGTCAAAATTCTCAAAGTAAGGTCTACTTTTGATTAAAATTAAAAAAAAAAAAATCAGGCGCACCCCTCATTATGCTAAAATTTTGGTTGTATTTGAAAGCTGAAGCCAAGCTGAACTCCGATTGATTACATCGATCCGATCAGTACGGCCGATACAGCAGGTGAAAAACGAAAAAAGTCACGAATATAAGATCAACTTTTTGATTGTGTTGATTTTTTTCAATGCTTGTTGGTCAACACAATGTTTGTAAATATCAACATAATGGTGATGATTTTGTATCGTAATCTGGAATTCATTAGAGGAATATTAATATTAACATTTTCACAATAACATAACACGCAATATCATTTACTACAGTATTACATTTTCTAAAACTTCTACCAAGAGATTTGTTATTCCACGTCTACGAGAGGAAGCTGTAAGCTGTGTCATAGGTTCAAAGAGCTCCTGGATGGTTGTAGTTCCTGACCAGAAAAACAGTTCTACTCTGCGGGTCTTAGTCTATCCCTGCGCCTCGCCGAGGACTCCAAACAATGTAAGAATAATAATTCTTACATGCTCGCTTGGTTACTGTTTCAAAGGATTTGGGTGCGACTAACTTTTTTTATCGAACCCAAAGGGAACATTTTTGGGAATTAGTAACCAATAATTTTACTCGGAGATCATTCATGAAGATCAGTCATTCAGAGAGTAAGCACTAATGTATTATTAAACATACATTTTCATGAAACATTCATGATAATTTTACCCTTATTTTGCCGTCCCTCGAATTCAAAGTGAGGGTAACTATGAGCTAAATTAAAGGGAAAAGGGACCCGAAGAATGTTGGGGTTTAGCCTTTCAGAGGAAATTTTGGTCTATCACACCAAAAGAAGATGGGATCCGGCATAAAAAGATAAGCTCAGCCAAGCCCACCTACATGAGTTGGGGTTTAGCCCACCAAGATAAGTTGGGATCCAGCTTCCATGATGAATGAGGATCCAGCCTACCAAGATAAGTTTGGGGCTAGCCCACCAAGAGTAGTTGGGATCCAGCCTACCAAGATAAGTTGGGGGTTTAGCCCACCAAGAGTAGTTGGGATCCAGCCTACCAAGATAAATGGGGATCCAGCCTGCCAAGTTAAGTTGGGGTCAAGCCCACCAAGATAAATTGGGATCCAGCCTACTAAAATTAGTGGGGATCCAGCCCACCAAGATAAATGGGAATCCAGCCTACCAAGATAAGTTGGGATCCAGCCCATCAAGAAAAGTTGGGATCCAGCCCACCAAGATCAGTTGGGATCCAGCCTACCAAGATAAGTTAGGATCCACCACACCAAGATAAATGGGTATCCAGCTTCCCAAGATAAGTTAGGATCCAGCCCATCAAGAAAAGTTGGGTTCCAGCCCACCAAGATCAGCTGGGATTCAGCCTACCAAGATTAGTTAGGATCCACCACTCCAAGATAAATGGGTATCCAGCCTACCAAAATAAGTTAGGATCCAGCCTACCAATATAAGTTAGGATCCAGCACACCAAGATAAGTTGGGATCCACCACACCAAGATGAATGGGTATCCAGCCTACCAAGATAAGTTAGGATCCAGCCTACCAATATATGTTAGGATCCAGCCTACCAAAATAAGTGGGCCATCCATATCAAAATTAGCATACGAAACAGCCTTGATGTGCCTGCCCTATCCAGGTATCTTCAGAAATTCATTGGAAACTCATTTCGTTCCAATATACCTTCTTATCTGGGATCAGAAATGAACCATAAAAATCACAATTTTGTCATATTCATCAGCGTTACTCTTCATTTCCAAAATTCAGGTCAACAGGCATTTAGGTTGAAAACGAGTTTTTGTCAACTTTCCTCCGTGAAATACTCCGTAGAGCAGGAGAAACCGAGATACGACAAAAAGTGCCGACGGAAACGCCTTCCGTATTATCTCGGGGACGTATTCCGCGATCGTATTGAGGTGACAGTACGTGACATAGAAACCGGCCGTGGAGGAACGGACGGACCGTCCGTCCGTCTGTCCGCGATGCCGGGGAGAGGTCAGGGCGAAGGAGAATTTACCGTTAAGCTCTCCGGAGGTCTTTCAACTCTTGCGAGGCTCCCCCCAAGTTTTCTGCCAAGTGGGAATTAACTTTCGCGTTGATATTTACCGCCAATATCAAGAAATCTCGATAGAACTCACTGGCCCAGAAGTCAACATTTCGTTTTTCCGGAAATTACCGCGAATTTTTTCGGAAAATTATTTGTTGATCCAAAAAACATACGGATCCAAGGCTATCTCCAATGATAAAAACCCTTCGACACAAGTTAGCGAATTTTCAAAAAAATAAAATACTTAAATAAATAAAAATTGATAAATTGCAATAAATTAAATTTTTTTAGCATGGACTTTTTGGATAACAAGAAACATGAGTTTCTTACATAATTACAGCGGTTGTGGCAGCTCATAATTTACGAAAATATTTAGGGCTTTCCAACGAATGGTGAAAGATTTTTCTACGAACACGAATGACGAAGATTAAGTAGCAACCGACTTACTCGGTTGTAAAAGGAAATCATTGCAAAATTTTGTGACGCATCGCCGTTTCTGAACGTGAATTGCTTGTAACAGACATAACTTCCACAATTTCTACCCGATTTCGATGACATTTTCAGGGATTACGCGGATTAGGTTGCAGATGATCCCCAATGAAAATCAAGGCCTTAAAATTTACAGTAGCCTCTGCGCATGCGCAAACGTAAAATCCTTGTAACAGCCTTAACAGTGGCGTGTAAGGTAAGGATTTCAAACCCCATTCAACCATCCCCTTGATAGGTCAGTCAGCAATGCTATGAATTCCCTCTCAGGAGTCCCAGGTTCGAATCCTAGTCAAGCTAAAACTTTTTTGATCCAATCACTACCGCACTTACATTTTTCGTCCGAATTTGATGAAATTTTCTAGGATTGTCCAGATTAGCGTGTAGATGGTCCCCTATGAGGGTAGTGAAAGGTACTTAGAGATTGGTGTTTTCAGATTAACTACTATGCATCGGATCATCTATATAATCGGGTTATGGATACGAGGAAGCTATGTGCCACACCCACTTGGCAGACGTTTTTTGTTTATTTCGAATGTTCAACCCATGGGTTGATTATAAAATTGTACATTTGTGTGCTATGTGCCACGCCCTCAAGGCGTCCTAATCCCTCATGTAACTTATATTTTGATTTTCTTAACCATAGCTTTAAAGATTTCTAGCTTTAAAAAAAAAGCTTCAGAGAAAATTCCCTCATCAACTCATGCTGCATCAATGGAATTTCTCCATTAAAATATTAAAATGTGCCTTTTTATTTCTTACTTTTTTTGAAGCTTTGGAATCGGCTACCAAAATATATTTCTGAAGCTTCCCCCTCCCTAAAACATAGGTAGCTGTTCGACATGTCAAAAAAACGTTAATTACTAACAGGAAAACAATTTTAGCCAAGTTGAGTGAGCAGAGCCTATAGTTTCCACAAGGAATAGGTAACATTGTTGGTGTAAAAGTAGGTGCTTATTAAGCAATGTCACAGATAAAATTTCCAATACTACTAGTATGATTTTCACAATTTAGTTGCTGGGTTTAGGTAACAAATACAATACAATTGTGGAGTGGTTCGCAATGTTGATGAATTTTTACTTTTCCACATTGATAATAGATCCTTACTGATCTGATCATGATGAAATCAATGTGCTCTCTTCTAAAGCCCTGCTTTTTACATCCCCGTTTAATATTCCCGTTCACATTGCTGTTTGTCCGATGTCGGAGAAATTCACAGTAGTTTTAAGGCCAACTCGAATCAACTATAAAAATGGAATAAATGATTTGGAGTAGGTACGTAATTACACCCGGGCTGAGGTTTGACCTCAAACAGGTATTCTCGCCGAACCAAAGTTGATCAACAAGCTCTGAGACGCAAAATGTGAGTGAAATTATGATTTTGGAGGATCCAAATTTTGTTTAACTGTTATAGTACAAAGCTTCCATTTGAACGTTTTTGGACAAGTTGGTAAACTGACGAAAAAATTTTATTTGAATATCGGATTCTACGAATATTTTCAAATTTAATTTGATTGCAAAGGTTAATTTGTGAAAATAATCAACCAAAAGACTGATTAGTAATTGTGAAAAAAGATTAGTGTTTCCAATAAAAGAAGTATGCTAAGGGTGTACTTATCGTTTTTCACATTGGATAATTGAAAAAAAAAAAAGTCTGCCAAGTGGGTGTGGCACATAGTTTCCTCGTATCCATAACCCGATTATATAGATGATCCGATGCATAGTGGTTAATCTCAAAACACCAATCTCAAAGTACCTTTCACTTCCCTCATAGGGGACCATCTACACGTTAATCTGGTCAATCCTAGAAAATTTCATCAAATTCGGATGAAAAATGTAAATGTTATGACTGTTACAAGGATTTTACGTATGCGCATGCGCAGAGGCTGCTGTAAATTTTGAGGACTTGATTTTCATTGGGGACCATCTACAACCTAATCCGCATAATACCTAAAAATGTCATCGAAATCGGGTAGAAAATGTGGAAGTTATGGCTGTTACGAGGAATTCACGTTTGCGCATGCGCAGTGAGTACTGTATTTCCGAAGGTGGTGATTTTCATAGAGGACCATCTAAATACTAATCTGTAACATCCCTGAAAATTTCATTGAAATCGGACGGAAAATGTGGAAGTTATGGCTGTTACTAGGAATTCACGTTCGCGCATGCGCAGCGGCTACCATCAGTCCGGGGGTGATGAATTTTATAGGGGACTATCTACAACCCAATCTGCATAATCCCTAAGAATTTCATTGAAATCAGATAGGAAATGTGGAAGTTATGGCTGTTACAAGGAATTCAGGTTTGCGCATGCGTAGTGGCTACCATCATGCGGAAGGTAGTGATTTTCACAGGGGACCATCTAGATACTAATCTGTAACATCCCTGAAAATTTCATTGAAATCGGATGGAAAATGTAGAAGTTATGGCCGTTAAAAGGAATTCACGTTTGCGCATGCGCAGTCGCTTCTATCAGTCCGAGGATGATGATTTTCATAGGGAACCGTCTACACACCAACCCGCACAATCCCTGAAAATGTCATAGAAATCGGACAATAACTTCGTATAGTTATGCGCGTTACAAGGAATTCATGACAGACAGACAGACACACAGACACGGAACCAAAATTGTTCAAAAAGGTCTAAAACGCAAAACGCGAGTGAAAATTTTGATTTTGGAGAACTTTTTTTTTCGTCCTTGAAAAGAGAAAACAAAGCTTCCGCTACCTTGGTAGACTCGGAAGCAAAACATATATTGTTTAGTACTGCATGCATTCCAAGGGACGTCCCATTGGATAAGCGTTAGATCAATAATAATTATTAACAATTATTGATAGGTTTAAAATACCTAGGTTTAAATTATTTAAACCAGTAGGTAAGCTATAAAACTGTTTTTGCTTCCGAGTCTACCAAGGTAGCGGAAGCTTTGTTTTCACTTTTCAAGGACGAAAAAAAAAGTTCTCCAAAATCAAAATTTTCACTCACGATTTGCGTTTTAGACCTTTCTGAACAATTTTGGTTCCGTGTCTGTGTGTCCGTCTGTCTGTCTGTCTGTCATGAATTCCTTGGAACGCGCATAACTATACGAAATTATTGTCCGATTTCTATGAAATTTTCAGGGATTGTGCGGGTTGGTGTGTAGACGGTCCCCTATGAAAATCAGCATCCTCGGACTGATAGAAGCGACTGCGCATGCGCAAACGTGAATTCCTTGTAACGGCCATAACTTCTACATTTTCCATCCTATTTTAATGAAATTTTCAGGGATGTTACAGATTAGTATTTAGATGATCCCCTATGAAAATCATCACCTTCCGACTGATAGTAGCCACTGCGCATGCGCAAACGTGAATTTCCTTGTAACGGCCATAATTTCCACATTTCTTATCTGATTTCGATGAAATTTTCAGGGATCATGCAGATTGGGTTGTAGATGGTCCCCTATGAAAATCAGCACCTTCGGATTGACAGTAGCTACTGCGCATGCGCAAACGTGAATTCCTCGTAACAGCCATAACTTCCACATTTTCTACCCGATTTCGATGACATTTTTAGGGATTACGCGGATTATGTTGTAGATGGTCCCCAATGAAAATCAAGGCCTAAAAGTTTGCATAAGCCTCTGCACATGCGCATACGTAAACTCCTTGTAACAGCCATAACATTTACATTTTTCATCCGAATTTGATGAAAGTTTCTAGGATTGACCAGATTAGCGTGTAGATGGTCCCTTATGAGGGTAGTGAAAGGTACTTTAAGATTGGTGTTTTGAGATTAGCTACTATGCATCGGATCATCTATACAGGGTGTCTACACTTTCGATGGGCATAGCTTCAGGGTTCGATTCTACAAGGTATTTCCAACAAAAAATGTCTCATAGCAATTTTCTTTTAACCCACTCAAAATTCCTTTTTTTTTCACTTTAAAGTTTTTCTTCGCGTTTTCGACCATACGGCACTGATATGGTCATAACTCCCTTATTTCTCCTGAAAATTCAAATCTGACTACACCGTTAGAAAGAGCGTTAAATTCCTAAGCTACCCAGTGCAAAATCAAAATATTTCAGCTATAAAATAGTTTCAAAAAATCAAGTCAAAAAGCCAACTTTAAAAAATTTTTGAAACTTGACTTTCTTTGACCAAAGTTTTCACTCTCAATCCCTGCCCATTTCGATGGGCGCTCTTCGGAGAAAACATGCTCAAATTGTCAGCTTTTCAACGGTCTATCAATTTTTCTTTTCAACATTCAAATTGGAAGAGTAAATCAAGTTTGAATGCCAGAAAACGTGTGTTTTACAAGCAAATCCAGTGTTTTAATCGGTTTTTATGGCCCCTCTCGACCTCAAGATGGCTTGACGATTTTGGTATCATTTCCTATGTAATTTTTTACGCTGAATCCAATGGTGATACTTCCGAATGGTTCCGACTGCTAGAAAGTGGATTTTTTGAAGAAAACCATCGTTTTTCGTACATAAAATACGCATTATTCGTAGATATAGTCGTGAACATAATGTAACACCTTTGAACTCAACAAAAACACCGAATTTCTAGCTTATTGAAGTTTTTGTTGAGTTCAAAGGTGTTACTTCATGCTCACTACCACATTTAAGAATAATGCGTATTTTATGTACGAAAAACGATGATTTTCTTAAAAAAATCCACTTTCTAGCAGTCGGAACCATTCGGAAGTAACACTATTTGATTCAGTGTAAAAAATTACATAGGAAATGATACCAAAATCGTCAAGCCATCTTGAGGTCGAGGGGGGCCATAAAAACCGATTAAAACACTGGATTTGCTTGTAAAACACACGTTTTCTGGCATTCAAACTTAATTTACTCTTCCAATTTGAATCTTAAAAAGAAAAATTGATAGACCGTTGAAAAGCTGACAACTTGAGCATGTTTTCTCCGAAGAGCGCCCATCGAAATGGGCAGGGATTTAGAGTGAAAACTTTGGTCGAAGAAAGTCAAGTTTCGAAAATTTTTTAAAGTTGGCTTTTTGACTTGATTTTTTGAAACTATTTTATTGCTGAAATATTTTGATTTTGCACTAGTTAGCTTAGGAATTTAACGCTCTTTCTAACGCTGTAGTCAGATTTGAATTTTCAGGAGAAATAAGGGAGTTATGACCATATCAGTGCCGTAAGGTCGAAAACGCGAAGAAAAACTTTAAAGTGAAAAAAAAGGAATTTTGAGTGGGTTAAAAGAAAATTGCTAAGAGACATTTTTTGTTGGAAATACTTTGTAGAATCGAACCTTGAAGTTATGCCCATCGAAAGTGTAGACACCCTGTATAATCGGGTTATGGATACGAGGAAGCTATGTGCCACACCCACTTGGCAGACGTTTTTTTAAATTTATTTATTTAGTATTTTTGGCAAGAAACAGCCTAATTTATTTAGTATTTTAGAGCGAATTTTCAAAGAAATCTTTCAGTTGATGGGATGGTTAAGAAAAGGAACAATGGTGTTGAAATTTCTTTTATAAAGTTTTTTTTTCACGATTCTTGGTTTTTTCGATTTTTAGTATACCATGCCACCATGCACTGGGTATGCTTTGAATATGTTAGGAGTTCCATGTGTCACGTTCTACTCGTCTCCACGAACTCAGAGTACCCACACGGCCATTGTTGGTTTTTTCGATATTCAGTATACGATACCAACATACTGTATGCACTGGGTATGCTATGAAGATGTTAGGAGTCCATATTCACGTTCTACTCGTCTCCCCGAACTCATAGAGTATCCATACGGGTACTGCATTTCTGGGTACAACAAACCTACGCACGTTTTCATTATATGCATAAATATATAATATATATAATAGTACATATTATGTACTATTTTAATTTTTGGACAATTTTTCATTTCTGTAAAGTGCATCGGTATCAGAAGTTTTGTGCTGAGTCCGAATATACCATACATTACTATGATTGTGAAGGTAATACCCACTGTTTTTGAAAATGGACTATTTTTGAAATTTGGACCATTTAAGGTTTGCCCAAATTTCTGGCTAACGAACTCGTCCTTTTGTTTGTTACGAACATTTTGACAAAAACTAAAAAATTTTTGCTAGACAATTACTCAAGTTATCGTGCGGAGAGACAGATATATATGATGTAAATATATAAACATGATTTTTGAAAAAATTCAGGGAACGTGTCAGATTGTTCCAAAACGGTTTTCAAGGAAAAAAATTTCAAAAAAATCCATTCTAAAAATGTTGAGGTCATTGCAATAGCTGCATTGTTCTTGAAAATTCGCTAACATCAACGTCCACAATTGAATAACATGGTCATATCTTCAGAGACTCAATCTAGTTTTAGTTTCCGGCGATAGTAAGATAGGAAAGGTGGAGAATCTATCTCAGGTATGTGTAAAGATATGATGCAGAGCAACCCTGAAATGACTCCATTTCCCAGTCCTAGAAACCCCCGAAATAGTGTATTAATTACGCTGCGTTAATTTTCAGTACCAGGGGAAAAAGATAGCGAGAGAAAGGAAAGGATAGGCGAAATAAGGAAATGAAGAAGAGAGGAAGAATAAGTGGAGCGGGGAAAGGAGGGACCAAGCAGAGGGGGAGAGGCGGCCTTCAGTGCTTAGTCGTGCAGGGTTCAAGAAGGACCAGTGCCATGATCTTCTCTTCGTGGCTTGCCTTGTCTCTCACCGCCCTCAATGTCGTCAATGTCAGGGCCCAGGACGGTGAATCTTTGGCGTCCAGCTTCTTGTCAGGTAAAATCATTATTTGCAATCATTATTCATGCACCTACCTACAGACAGGGATAAGTTGTGGCTACCGACATTCGTATGAACATGCTGACAGGATCTTGGTTTCAGACCGAAACTCTGACCATCCTAAGTCATTTATGAAACTAGAAATGCTACAGGAATATTCCATACACCAACATATCTCAACTCGAGTAATTTCCATTTTGAGTGAAGCCTCTGTATGAGCTCTGCATGAGGCCCAAATCGTCCAGTAAACCTCCAACATTTTCTTTGATTTTCTGGCAACAACCCGATTGAAACAGTCAGGAAGTAGGTATGAATTCATGTACCTTCAAGAATTTGATGACCACATCTCCAACAAACTTAGCATCTAACGATTAGGTAATTTAAATACCTAGCTAGTTTACCCAAAGAATTTAGTACTCCCAATATGCCCCGAACAATAATTTGAACCCTGTATTCAGGTATCGTATCATAAAACAGAAGAACCTAAAGTATCAATGAAAATTTTGAAAGTGAGTCGCTTGACTCATAAAGGGCCGAAGATGAATCCATGATTAGCTTACAATTAATGTCACATCTGAAGAAATGATTAATTCCGGCATCCTTTACCCAGAGCATTGCATAGATTCTTCAACTTCCAATCAATTCAGAGGTGATAATTTTGGTATATGCTGTTTTTGTGCAGCATTGCTTACGCCATGAAACGGTTACAGTACAAACCAAAGTAGCCTTCATTAAAATTCTTCTTGACATACCATGCTATTCAGTCGCTAAATCCTGTTTGCATGTTCGAGCTGAATCCCAGAAAGTTGCGTTTCGCGCAAAAATGGACTTCTAAATTAATTTTGATCAATATAGAATATTTCCAATTTTAATTTTCGTTCACTCGACTGACCAAACTGTTTTGGCCCAAAGTATGCGTCGTTTCTACTTTCGTTTGACTTGGCTTGTTTCTCAAACAGATATCAAAAGATGTTCATAGAAGATGGATAGTTCCAAAACACGATGGAATGAACGGGTAGGATGATCATGCCTTCTAATCCCCAGAGCGTCGACCGAGGAAACATCAATATGGATCACATTGGCACAATAAGAACATAAGCACAGGCAGTGTTCGGTTACAATGGCTATTATATCAACACAACAATCAATGATGTTGCCAACTCATGCACCGCCTTCCAGGGCGTGCCCGTCTGCTCCACTCCGGTTTCTAACCGTGCCTTGAAATTCTTTGCTGGCTCATCATCAAGCTTCAAGTTCGCAGTGCCTGATGATACCCTAGCCACGCTTTATGTATTTTTTTGTTGACTCACCACTTGAAGTACAAGAACCACTACATGTGACCGTATTGTTCTCTATCTGATTATACATGGACACCAGGTAGATGGATAATACGTCTTATGACTAAACATTAGGATGTGAGCAACGACCAATTTGGTCAACTATAAAAAGGTTAGGTTGCTAATGTGGGTAAAGGCTCAGTGGAGTTATGAACAGAAAGCATGCAATACAATCGTTAATCTTTACATCCTGCTGATGGGCACCTGATTCAAAATTTATTGTGTGGGAATAACCTCCAGAAAAATTTGTGATGGACTCACTGCTTTTTCGAAGAGATCTGCGTATTTTCGTGCAAAAATTCTGAATTCATCATGCGGGTATATTCCTCTATAATGATATTTAGGGTACTCATTTCTATCGACTGGGTATTGTAATTTTATAAGGTTCCTTATGTTTTACATTGATGCAATAATGTGGTATTGTTCTGCTCCATAATGCATCGGTAAATTTGGTCTTCATGTCAAATTTCGATTATCAAAGGTCTCATCTTGGTGAATCTTATGAGCTGTACCAACAATTCTATTTAGTGGCTCATATGACTGGAATTATGGAAGAGTCTACTAACCACCCTTGGTTCTTTTCCGTCGAAATCCACGATCTGTTTAAATTATGGAAGTAGAAATGTATCATTTTGATTTCTCTCAATGGACATACCCTAGGTAGGTACCCAAGTTTTAAAAGTGTATGTACTCATTTGTGTTTGTACTCAAACTCAACGAACCCAATTGTCAGTGAACGGAAAATTTGAATAAGAATTTCAGTTCTTGGATCGATATTGATACAAACCATGTCAGTACCTGCATAATATTGTATAATACTAACTCAATTCTTAGTAAGAAATATCATGAACATCTTAGAAGATGCCATTGACTGGTACTTGAGTCCATGAAGACAAATATTCATCTACTGCCCTTTTTTCTGACCATAAAAACTCCACCTCTCCTAACAATCTCGTCCAGATCTTGACCCTCATTTCGGACCCTTATCGGACAAAAAAGCCTGTGAGACCCTTCTAATCGTCAAGTCATTTCCTGACCTTCCATTCTACGCATTCCATAAACTCTCAGTGGACCGAATCGTGTGAGATTTTTAAGGTATTCAACTGGGTGGTCAGCCCGTACAATGCACGGAATATTTAACCCGTACACACTGACATGGTAGTGAGGGTGATGAGTAGAATTAGAGTCGATCATGGTGGGCTATATAGTAAGTTATTTTTCGGTTTACGACCTCACGTAGTTAGCAGTATTAGAATCATCAAATACTGGATGACTATCAAACAAGAACCGATATTTCTTTATGGAAAGCACTACGATGTTTACATTATCAAATATTAAGTTAATTTGGGGTTTATTCTGGATTACTAGTATTGACGAAATCCAAGTTTTATGTGAACAGTTGAAAAAAATCCAACCAACAAAAATATTATTTTTTTTTTAAATCCAACTTTTTTTAATTAATTAACGTTTGCTCATTCACGTAGGAAAGCAGATTTTATGTTGAAGAAAGCTCTAAAATTATACCTAATTAACACAACCTAAAGTACTTAAGTAATGCTATCGTATTACATCTTAAGAAACTCACAGTTTCCCTCACATTACCTAGGGGGCCGTGAAAATAACACAAATATACGAATAGACTTATTGGTCGAATATTCAATAGGTACATATTTTAGAAACGCAGAAACTTTTAATGTACAAAGTTGGAGATAATGGTTTGAAATGTTAATAAACTGATCAGTGCATCATACCTCACAAACAGAGATTCCTTCTACTCGTAGGTATCAATCCTGTGCCGTCACGAAAATTGAGTTCCTTTTGTCCGAACCAACCGTTCAAGTCACTCACTGTTGCTCTCAAGTAGTCCAATAATGACTGCGTTTGCCTTTTGAATATTTTGGCAAATTAATCAAACCTATTGACAGATAGGCAGGTAGGTAATTCAAGTCAGCATAGTATCATCAAACCACTAGTCCACTAAAAAAGTAATGTTGAAAGTTAATAAATCGATAATTATGATTAGTGCCGTTATCCAACAACTAGAAATGTCGTTAATAACTCCTTGATGATTAAACAGCGATATTTGTCAATCCCTTCTCAGTGATAAGTTAAAATGGTGAAAGGATATAACTTCTCCGTGAGCAAACTTCATTCCGCGACCTTCCACGAATAGCATTTGCGATCATGAATTTTCGTTCGGTATGGTTAAGTGTTAATAATACCTTTGATTAGTTGTTAGATGAAGACGTAAATGTGAATAATTCAGAGTTACTTGTAGTTCATCAGAATCAAGGGAAACAACTGAGCGTTTCTATCCTAAACTATTTACGAATTTGGCAGACTTTTTCAATTGAGAAGAATGGACAACTATGAAGCGTGAGCGCAAGCTTAGGACCAAGTTGAGTTTCAAGTCTTTTGACAAAGTCGGACCGTCGGACAAAATCTCTAATTTGAGAAAAAGTCTTTGACAAAGTCTTTGACCGTCTTTTGACAAACTATGAAACTTTGTTTTTGATTGGTGTTGGAGTTTCACAAGGTAATTTAATCATGTTCTTAAACTGGAAAATTATCATTCTACTTGTGAGTTGTTTCCTCTTTACAAACATTTTTGCCAATCTAAACTAATAGATGTAGCCGTGAAGTGTCCCAAACTGTCAATTTAAGTTCAAACCATGAGCCATATTACAGCTGAAACGAAAGACAATACTGCATTGTTCAAACCACATTTCGAACAGTGGCCAATGACCCCGGCACAGAAGAACGGGCCCACGGGGTGTTGTGTTCTCCCAAGAGTCAGTGGAACTTGAAGGACCTACTTTATATGTATGTCTCCTTTTCCTATAACCTAAAAATTCTGAATGCAAGAACGAGACGAGAGGAAACACACTTGAAATCGCCATAAAGTAATATCCTAATATGAATATTTACCAAGGTATAATACCTTGGTATTATAATCATACCAAGCTACTTGATATTATAAAGCTACATACTTGATATTATAATCAATATCAATATCAATATGATATTATTATCAATATACCGAATAATTCGGGTGATGTTTTATGGATGTCGGTAATATTTTTCATTTTTGCAGTGTTTTGCAAAGAGGGTGCATATCGAATGTTAACGTTGTCGATAGGGTGAACAGGAGAGAAGTTAGCTTTGTCGATCACTCAGGTGACCTACCTTCCTGGCTGTCACCCAAGTGGTCTGCATAAGCAAAAAACCAAGTTTCAGGGCTATAGAATAAGGGAGAAATGGGCTTTCTCGCTCACACAGCTGATCTGACTGCCTCAACTTCCTTGCAATGACTTCCAGTGGTTCCAAAAAGGGAAAGTTCCCAGTTCCAAAGCTCTAGTTGGATGAACAAGAGAGAATTAAGCTTCCTTGTTAACACAGTTGATCTGACTTCTCCAATTCACTTCTTACGAGATCTCCAAATGTCAATTCTTTGGAAATGTACAAACTGCTACTACACTCATAATATTACATTGAGAACGACTGTCGAAGGAAAACTCTAGGCCCAATTTTACCTTAACCACAAACTGGCTTTTTTTGTACAATCTGATGCCGTTGCCCATCAGTTACTCCGTCTTTCTACTCGAAAATCCCAAACCTGTAACGGATTATTAGAATTGAGAAAGATGCTTCAAAACGTGGATATTATAATTTCGTCCGGGGAAAGTGAACTCGTCTTCATCAGAGCTCGACGAATGAGAAGCCGGTCTGAATCACCGATTGTGTTGATTGACGACCGCAGGTGTCTGAGTGAAAATACATATTTAGATAGTTTCAGTTCATTGGAAATGGTTTCTCTCGCATATCGCTCCTAGATAATGCTTCCAAGAGTCAGTTGGATAATAAAAGTAAGGTAGAGGGTATATTTATTTAGTTGAGGCAAATTAGATAGTAACTTCCTTACCTACGCTGCTGAGATTCAAATTTAAGCGATTGAGGGGTTAATTGTGTCTGAAGGGGAAGCAGCATCCCCGATCAACTATGCGACCCCTGAAGCCTCCCTACTTTTTTCCATACATGGGCTATTTTCGCCTCAGTTACGAAGTATTAAACAATATAATAAGAGTACAAAATAAAATATAATAATAAGAATAAAAATGATAAAATATAATAATAAGAATTATAAAATATAATATTATTAAAATTACATATTAATAAGTCAGTTTCCCACCACCCCACCAGAGCTCAAATTATATCAAATTAAAAATAGGGAATTGAAGGTATTAAGAGTTGAAAACATTATAATACACTAAGTAGTGCTATCTTTGTACAGTTGAAAATGTATGTAACAATAAGAGTTACGAAATATAATAATAATAAAACTATATAATAATAAGTCAGTTTCCCATCATCCCATCAGAGCTCAAATTATATCAAATTAAAAATAAGGAATTAAAGGTATTAAGAGTTGAAATCATTAGAATATCTTTAGATATACTATCATTAGAATATCTTTGTACAATTGATACCTAAGGTGTTTAAAATTCAGATAAATGGAACATGTTTTTTAGTATAGTGACTGCTATTTCACTTATCAAGAAGACAGGAGTAGTACCATTCGGAAATTTTCAGGAAGTTTAGCAACAGCACGGAGTATGGGAGTATAGACTTGGAAGCACCACAAAGCGCATTTTATGCAGGCCCTTCAGACTAAGATGCACTTTCTAATACTTTTCCCTCGTCGCCAATGAGTGATTCCCTAAAGCGATAAAATATATTTTTAAACGCCACCAGGAAGGGAGAGGTTCGAGGTCAAGTCCTCGGGGTCAGTGCGTTTTAAAACCTTTTTTAACGGACCGTTTGAATTATGTGGCATACTGGCAGGTCCACCTGAACTTACCCCTACAACTTTCTCCGTTTCCTTTCATTGAAACCGGTGTCACTCATGACAGTCGTGATCGAGAGCCGATTGCAGCCTTCGTCGCTTCCACTTCTAACTGCACTTCCTTCACTTCAAACTCTTCAAAAGAATCTCACCGTTCAAAGTTTTTTTTTAAACGTAAATTTAATGTACCAAATCTCTGCTGTTGTTGAAACTTTTCAATTCACTATCTTGCAAATGTGGAGATAAGTCGATCCGTTTCATCAAGCTCGGGAAGATTCTAACAATCTTTTTGTAAGTAAAGATACTTTGGCAGGTTTCACAGACGTTACCAATGTTGTTTATTGCTGTTTCCATTAGCAAGTCTAATCTTCGGTCAGTTCTAGATTGTTGATACAGTGGAAGGTAAGCAATTCTGTAGCTGAGTGAAAAAATAATATTATTCGAAGCCAATTCAGATCATCCTAAATCCCCATTCGAAAACCCGCCGAAACCTTTCTTCTTCTCATTTTTCAAGGATATTTTCACTAAATAATTTGTTCCTCAGAAGACGGAAAAGACATGTTTGAAAATTATATTGAGCTTTTTGAGACTCAAGAATGCGTGCACATGCTTGTGCTGAAGTCCTGATATACAAAGAACTTGAGACCATAGACCTGTACTTTCTCAGGGACAAGATGACTCGCAATTAGTTTGTATCTAAAGAAGAATTTTGTTTCTTTGACCAACTGAGCCTAGATTTTTGACCTCAGATCGAACTGAGCACAAAACCTAAATATTGACCAAGGAATTTAGGGAAACCATCCCCGGACCAGCTCGTCTTGGCATGCGTATGTTATCCTGATCATTATACTATTTCCATGCTACTGCGCTTAGTACCAACCTCACATGTCTAATAACACGAAATATTTGGGTGTAGCAAACCTGTAAGTAATGGAGAGTCGGAGGCCGAGCGTTCCTGAGGTCAGATTTAGATCGACACAGGAATTTCGTCTGACCCTCAGCCTTCATGACGGTAACTTTTGACAAGGGGTCTCAAGTAGGATGACCCGCTGTTAAAAGTGAGTCAGTCGTGAAAGTTTTACGTAACCCCCAGACCCACTTGTGACCAAGTGCGAGACGGTTGAGTCACCGGCCCGTGAAATATCATCCAATCATTGAAGGACTTGGGAGATTATCGCGTCACAAGACAGTGCAGTTGTCTCGTTACAAGACAATAAATTGTGCAAGTCTTCAGGATGAGCCGGATCTGTGAATCAGCAATGGTATTTTGTAGCTTCTACTATTCCACTATTTCTACTATGCTACTATAGCTTCTACTATTTCTACTATTCCAGAATTTCTGGAATGGACAATCTCACAGAAATCGGACCATTACAATTTTTCATCCGGAGTTTCGCTCGTGACAAGGAATCACTTTCGTGGACTAATACGAATGTCAAATACGGAGTCAAACCCTATCAGAAAGTTATGAAATGATAGATGCTAGAAAATCCCCGTTAGTGTTTTCATACGTACAATGACGCTCTCAAGTACAGGTGTACAGCCTACTCATTTGTGAGGCGTTATAGCTAACTTGGTGTGGGTTTTCCAGCTAACTCGAGGTTGGTAGAAGACGGGACCTCTCAAACGGTAATCTTTGACGCGCTGCTTGTAAGTCTTGGCGGGATGTGGGTCACCTCAGCGGTCTCCATGAATCCCTAATGAAATTTTGGAACGCAGCGCCGGGCAGCGTCTGCAGCGTAGTCGAAAAAACTATGTGTACCTATTCTAAAACAAGATTAACCCATCATGGTGCTGAGTACCAGAACCAAATAGATAGAAGCACAAGACGATTGAAGGTATTTGTAGTCTGGAAGCAGAATATCAATTCCAAATAAGGAGATATCGTATAACGAAAACCTGGCAGCATTTTATAATCTTTATTATACAGATGTTCATTGATGCTGTCAGTTTTTTTAGGGCGTCCCACAGTAAGACGTGGGCGTCCTTATGCGATCGATCTAGGGTAAAGTTGGACAACACTCAACAGAAAAAAAAAATAACCACACAGTAATCCGTTTTAGACCATTCTGAATCCAAATCCGCGAAAAAAAGCCATAGGTGTATGTCTGTGTGTATAGGTATGTGTGTGTGTGTAACAAAATCTTGTGTACTCTGCACAGGCCTTAGTTCTCAACCGATTTTCCTGGTTCTTTTTTTGTTCGTCGCGGAAAACTATCTAGTTGTGCACTACGCCGCCGGAATTTCGAATTTTGCCTTTTAAGGAGAGGAAAGGGGGGGTTAATGCTCGAAAAACGTGCGTTTTTGGGCATACTCTTGTGTACTCTGCCCAGGCCTTAGTTCTCAAACGATTTTCGTGGTTCTTTTTTCGTTTGACGCGAAATACTATCTAGTTGTGCACTACGGCGCCGGAATTTTGGATTTTGCTTTTTAAGGGGGGAAGGGGGGGTTAATGCTTAAAAAACGTGCGTTTGCGTGCATAATCTTGTAAACTCTGCCCAGGCCTCAATTTCCAACCGATTTGCGTTTCTTTTTTTTTTTTACTCAAATAACTTCCGAGTTGTACATGATTTTACCAGAGTACCAAAATTCGCATGGGGAGGGGGTGAGTGGGGGATAATATTCACAAAATATCCGATTTTTCAATATTTCGGTTCCTTTACTGCTTACTAATTGTACCCAAGCTTTGAAATTGAGGAAAAATTCTCATTATAGCTCCGGATTTTCATGAATTATTCTCTGTACCAGGACATGGTGCCAAGATGCCATAAACCACTTATTTCGTGTTTTTTTTTTTTTTTGTGTTTCACCTTGAATACGGATGTGAACTTCGACGGACTGCCTACCAAAACTAACAGATGAAAGTTCCATGTTACGACGTATTTCCGCTTTGGTGCCAGACTGGCACCATTGTTGGCGTTGGGGAGGTGTTGGGGGGGGGGGGGGGGGGTTGAACTCGAATTCGCTCTTCAGATTCGAGGCTCCCATGCCGCTATAAATGTTAAGGTGGATAATAGTGGGGGGGGGGGTCAGTATTTCTTGCCTAAAGTAATAAATAAATTACATCGAGTGAAACAGTTTTATCACTTAACAACTGGTTAAACTGATCTAATGCTTATCCAATGGGACGTCCCCTGGAATGCATGCATTACTAAACAATATGTTTTTTTTAACACAGAATGTGTTTTTGCGATGACCTACCCAAAAAAAATCGTCACGAAAAAGCGACAGAAAAAACCGTTACGCGCCTTTTATAATGATTTTCACGTGCAACCAAGCCGTTGGTAAGGAAATAGAACTCCCGCAGTGTTCATTGCACAGAAATTGTTCACCATTCGTTGGAAAGCTCTCAATTTATATAGTATTTTTCTTGTAGTTACATATTTATTTATATAACATTTATAGGGTTTTAGACCAAATTAAATGTCTAACAATTATTTATTTTATTATTGCCAAAGACTCCACATTTATTATTGTTGTTTTTTATTTAACGGATGACTAGCATCGCAAAAACACATTCTGTGTTCCTATGATTTCATACAGAGTATGGAAAAAGAAATAAACCGGGGGGTGCAGGGGGGCGGAGCCCCCCGCCGAGGCGCAAAGCGCCGAGTTTTTGTAACCAACTAAAGAAACTTTTCAAGTCGTTCGGGCAATGGGAAAGGTGTAAAATGCCTGAGAGGCATTTTGCTAAAAGAATATCAACAGGATCGTCTTATACTTGTTAAAACGGAGCACAGGACGTCACGCACTACGTGATCAATGATTCGTTAATTCACCATAGTGGAGTGTCTTCACTACCACATCTTGGCAGAAGCTTCGAATCGAAAGTTGGAAGAAAGCGAAAACGGTCACTCGTTAATGTATTTGCCTTTCATGATTTACTCGGAGGGAATATTAAACATTCGAACACTACAACGAGGTGAGGTACCCGTTTATCCACGGAAGTGGGTATAGTGGAGAGCCGTCGATTCAGTCTACTTGGCATATTGTGCTCGTTTTTTGGATAATTTCACAAATGGATCACTTTCATTGTAATCCAACCACTGACCCTTTCTAATAATAATTGTATGATAATTTTACCGTAATTACCAAATTATAAGTCTGAGATAACTAGAGGGGATTTACACACATCTTTTCACTCGTCTAAAAGGAGGGAAATAACGGTAAGATCTTTTGAAAGCTCCCAGGGTTATAATGCTCACATCCGGCTTGAACCATGAAGACTGAGGAAAATTCGTGACAAAGTATATATAGCTATCTATTAATAATTTATTTAACTTACCAACTAATGGGCTCTGCAGAAAATATTTTTTGGTTCATTATTTTCAATAATAAACCTTTGAAATTGAGCAATAAAAGACAATTGTGAAAAAATGTGATGGTATTTGTTTTAAGTTACCTACATAAAATCCGAAAATCGAATAAAGATTTTTCTGTACGTTTGACGTACGGAAAATAATTCGTCAATCACTATAAAGACGGTAGATTGACAAAAATATTCAAAATAATTCAATCAGGGTACAGTTTCAGAGTATTACCAGTAAAAAAGGTACCTCGCTGATCTGAAATTCATTCATTATGCAGCGTTGTCTACTGTAGCATGCAGGAAGTGGCGAGCAAACAGAACAGTTATAGTAATGGCCAACGGCTCAAATTTTTACGGGGCTTGGGAAAGATCCGGACATTACAAGGTGGCGATGACGAAAAACCCTTGATAACAACAATACAGTCACTGAAAAATAAATTCAAAAATAAACATACAAATTGGGTTGTTCAAAATAATGTTCAACTAATCTTTTCAACTCCAGCTCATTTGAAACGGCTACTTTATTGCTCATTTTTACTAAATTTCAGTGTAACCCAATTCCCCTTGTTTTCGCAATCCAGCAAATGTCTTCAATCCTTGACAAAAACGTCTCTTAGGTTATGGGTATTTTCTCATGTGGTCGCCTGAGAGATTTATTCTGGGTTGCCCACAACCTACCTCGAACACGCACAGCAAAAATGCTTACCAAGTTGGGTGCCAAGTACAATGGTGACATTAGCGTAACAATTCTTACGCGCTCCCTACAAAGTTTCTGCTCGTATAAAGTCGCTTTTGCAGACTTAAACCTCAAAAAGAGAAAAAAAACCCAGTGTTGTGAGTAGATAAACAGGACGTGTACACCGACTTGCCAAGCCTCAATACCTTAAATGAGATCGCAAGTGTAAAATTCAACCGTGGAAAGCTCCGGAGGACTGAAGAAGGAAGCAGAAGTGTTTACAGAGAAACAGTCGTGGCCTTAACCGGGTTTCAGTTGGTGCGTTGACCCCTGAGCAAGGTCGCTAGGAAGATCGTACGGACTGTCTAACGGTGATCGTGACGTAACTTGATAACGGGACGCCTTCACCCACACAAGCGTCTACTCCGGTAGTCATAGAAACCCCGTAAAACCGCTTCTTTTTTTGTTTACTTGTGAATGAAAGTCGTCATCATTCTCATTCATGATGATCCCTTACGACCAGGAGCAATCAATGGATTACATTGCTCGGTCATGGTTTCTAGTT
The DNA here is from genome assembly GCA_009739505.2 of Apolygus lucorum. Lineage (NCBI taxonomy): Eukaryota > Metazoa > Arthropoda > Insecta > Hemiptera > Miridae > Apolygus > Apolygus lucorum. Next base: position 21,166,452 of record CM019173.2, read on the forward strand.
TCAAATGCATAAGTTGGCCAAATGACACGATGGTTATTTCAACCCAACATGTGTCTTTTTCAAATTGTTTCCTCACCAGACAATCTATTGATCTATTCAATCAAAGTTTCAAAAAAAATGAATCTGGGCAAGTGCATTGTTCATTTTTTGCTAGATGTCTAGTATGGGTTATTGAGACCCACCATTTCCCAAATGAATCTGGTCTTTGCCATCCTGTTTATCAGGCTTACGTTATACCGTCGAAAAAATACACATTGATAGACTGTTCAGCTTCTCAACACCAACACTCTTTTGCCAGCTCTAGAGAATCTTTGGGGAAGGCATATTGACAGGGAAGGGCTTTTAGGAGATATAGGGAAAATTAATTAGAGTACTTAGTGATGATAAAATGAGATGATGCCAATATTAACAATTCTATTTTGTGTGTGTAGGACTCCTCGACACTATCACTACGACGGCTGAGGCCAAGAACTGCCCTGGGGTCTGCGTCCACACTCTGGCCACGCTCATTTGCTATGAGGTGCTTGAAGACGTAGCCTGTCCAAACCCCTCGATGAGGTGCTGCATCGAGACGCCGCCAGGCAACGCGACGACACCTCAAGCAACACCTCAGCGACCAACTACTACTACCACCACCAAGCGGCCGCAGGTTTGACAACAATATATCTTTCATATGGGAGGTCACTTTTAGATACCATTTCTATGGAGATTACTTATACCTCGATAACTTCTGTACTGGAAGTGACATAATTATCTTCTATATTTATCTTTTTCCTTATGTAGGATTCGTATGATCATTTTCAAATATAAAAATCTCAGATATTCGTCTTGGAAGATTCGCGTATATTTAATATCCATACGTACTTTATCCTTTACATAGGTAGGTACCTTTTTTTAGGGAAGTCAGGTTATTTATAAAATTTTCAAGTGGAAGTTTTATTCTCAACTATTTGTACCTTTTGAAAGGCATTAACATACCTTCCCTCCTTACTAGATGTTAACTCGATTATACATTCTACTTGAAGGAGTGCAATCCTTCTTTATGTAGGAGATATAAGTATTTTACTGTCAGTTACTACTATCTAAAGTACCTAGAAAGAAGGTCCAACGGTTTGAATGTGACACACATACAGACGGACACAATTAGGATCCGAATCATTTCATTCTGAAACAGAGCATACCAAGTTTGTGTGAACGACTTTGGATTATCCTTATACCTCTCAATACTTCGCCTATCATGTTTTCAACAATGCTTACATCAATAATCCAACCATAAATAGATGAGATTAATTTTGCAGGACATAACTGATCGAACAACTACCCGGACAGCACGAAGACATACGAGACTTGACGTTGCTCAAAAGCGTGGTTGAGAAACAAACCAGTACCCTTCCCAGACATTGTGACCAACCAAACTGATTTTTTTCCTTAAAAAGTCACTAATGACAATAAAACTTGATTTAAGAACTTCTGATTTTTAGATTATTACCGCTAAACCCAACAACAAGCCAGAAGCTGCAGCGATCACCATGAGCAAGAACGATCAAGGTACTGATCATTCGAGTCAGTTATTATTGTAATTCTCGTATTTTAGCAGAATGTAAGTATTGCAAAGTCGATTTTGATATAAAGTTTTATTGTATGTTTGTGATGCACGAATTAAATTTTGTAGCATGGCTGGTCAGTAGTTTGCGTTTTGTTATTCGATGTTTCTGTGTGGTCAGTAGTTTTGTCCAAAAATTTGTAGATACTCCATTATACTGAGAAACTATAGTAGAGCGTTTCATGTCCCAATATGACTCAACTTAAGAAGATAGGAATATGAAGATGTACTAGTAAGATCTCGTTTTGACACAAACGGTTATAACAATTCAGTGGCATTTTGTTGAGGCCAATTCTGTCAATTCTCTATTAGATATATGTTGATAATTGCTAGTATGGATTTTAAACTGCCTCGTTCAAGATATCAGGATATCGCTTTTCTGAAACAGGTCTCAAAGACTGCCCTGGAGTCTGCGTGGCAGAGAGAATAGCCGACTACTGTGAGGCTGTCCTGACAGGAAACAGCACTGGCCCGGGAGCCGACAGCTTGTGCAAGGAAGGACTGAGGTGCTGCGTCACCAGAGACGCCTTCCCCTGGGCTCAGGCGCCATCGCCCCACAACCGCAACAGCAGCAGTAATCAGCAGCCCAGCTCGACCCCGAGGTCCACAACGTTGACGACCACCACGCCGTATCCCACCAGGGCTACATCATCTCCTCAGCAACAAGTAAGCAACGCAATGATCAAACACGCCCTATATTACTTTATATTACAATAAAGGAAAATACTGGATCTTGAAGACGTTGCAAGGTACGAGCTTACCGCTTCGGATGTTTAAGTATCAATCAAACTTTCAAGTCACTTTTGGTTTGGTGACAATATCACATTGGGTGATATGAATGTGACAAAAAGTTGTAGTTTTAATTAACAACAACAGTAACACAGTAAAAATCTTCCAAATCCACAACTCTATCTATTGTTATATTTTATATTTATTTGTTTTCTATTCTAATCGGTATCATACGATTATAGTCGATTTTAAACTAATTTATAATACTTCAAAATCTATTTCGTTATTCCAACCTTACAATGCATAAAACGTAACTACCTCGCTTATTTCTCTTCTTCGTCTCCTTCATTTTCTTTTGCGATGTGTGTAAACCAGAGCCGGCTCGGGGAAAGTTGGCTTTCTGTTCTAGAAGTTTCTAAATCAAATCGCTGCAAGAGAGTGGCACTGGATTCCCAGACGCATACGGGTTCGGGGGCGACACGTGTTTAAACGCCGGCTTCAAAGTGAAATTGATTATCAGGGTTGCGCAATAAGATCTCGAACTAACCGAATGGAGTCGAAAATATTTTAATCTTACTTACTTCCCAATTGTCTATATTTAATTTCTGTACCTTGAACCCTTTGTAAGCCTAATACGAGTTGTTAAGGTTTATGTGCTGTATACCTAAGTTTAAAGCGCGTTCAAAAAAAATTTGAAATTTTTTAAAAATTTACCTAAGTTTGAAAATTTTAAAGTTGAACCGAATGGTTGAACTTTTATTTCACATAGACCGATGAAAATTACACTTTTATTCAAGTCCATTTTTCGGCAGCATCTTTCTGAATAATGATTGTTACTATTTAGGTGCCTGAATTATAATCATACTCTTGCAAAACATGGGCGAGAGGAGCATTAATTGCATAACTTTCGGCAGGTATTGAAAATAGTATGAATATGACGAGAAGGGTTTTTGAATTCATATTCAATACTAGCGTAGAACTTGAGTTTATTCAGTATCTCTCCAAAAACAATGAAATAATCAAAATATCGTGAGATCCATTGGAAAAAATCCGTCCAATAAAAAAACTTCAAAGTTGGCATTATCTAATCCAATCACGGGTAAATTCATGGTGTTCATAGGGATCTTGTTATATAATCTTTGTACTCGTCATCAAAATCGGATTCTGAGTTTGTTATTCACATACAGACCGACAGACTAGGAACCTCAGTAAAGATCCCGAACGACCCGTTGACTGTGGGTTCCCCTTGTTAGGTAACTCACGGTTGTTCAATCATTCAAATAATACTTTAGATGCACATGCTTACAATAGCGTGTACGTACTTATTTCTACCTTGTTTTCGCACACGATTCCTTATGTAGTTGCGAAAGGGATTTGCCAACCCCTCGCGTTTTCATTGCAGTTCTGCTAGTCATGCCAAATCGATGCACACAACATAATGATGTCTGTTGTACTACAGAACGGAGAAAGAGATTCTCGTAACTCATTTCTACCGAGGCTATTGTTTGTTTTTGCGCTCTGGACATCTGAGGGTATGATGAAGGCGGATTTCCTCGACGAATTAGAGCATTGTGACGGATCCAGTGACGAAAGTCACGGTGACCGAGTTTATTAGATGTCTTCGTACATGCAGCTTTGGTTCCGTATTCTTAGGCTTCTGCATGTAGGAACCTCTCCTTCGTTGTTGGTACCTACTTGATAGTTGGCAGCATGTTTCATTGAGGGACTTGGTTGTTTCGGAATTTTGTTACTACCTAAATTGAATGATACTATAATTGGTCAAATTTTTTCATTCCATAATATGGAATATATTATATTGTGCATCTTTCATATGCAAAATTCTTTTTTTTTTTTGTTTGATGCCAAGTGGTGTTCAGTTAGTACTTTTAAAGACTCGCCAACAGAATAAATTTCCATCTTATTTTTCTCAATCTTTGTTAATTCCATCCTCCTATGGTGGGACTATTTACTTTTTCATTGATCGCATGTCACCTTCCTTGTTTACTACTCTTTCTATCGTTCTACCTGAAATCAAGAACACTATCCTCCTAACCTTATGAGTGTTTTTCATGTTCCTAATGATACCGTTTGCTCTTACTTTGACTGCACTGCCAGGTTTTGGTTTATTATTTTCAATAACGAACCTTTGGAATCGACCAAGAAAAAAAAATTTTAACACCCCCTCAAAATTTGATGGTTTACGTTTCAAGGTACGTAGAATCCAAAAATCGAATAAAAATTTGGCCGTCCGTCCGCCGTACGCCATACGCGGCACTTTTCACACTTAGCATTGACCGATTTTGATGCAATTTTGGTATGTAGGCTCCATTTGGGGTCTAGTTGTGCCCCGAAGATTTTGGTTGATGTAGGTTACTTCTAAGGGTTCAAAAATGAATTTTGAAATTTTGAAAATGCCCTAACTCAAAAAATTTTGATATAAAGGTATTGGTTTTCCTTCAATTTAAGATAGTATAGAATTTTCAGAATTTTTTGAGACCATGCGGAGCCCTGTAGGACAAACCGTTTGCTCCCTACGAGAATTTAAGGGTTGGACGTACGATAAATCAGAAACACGAGTGTGAATCGCAAAGAGGCCTAGTCTCCGTTCAAACTATAGCTGACCGAAATATGATCGATGTTTTTCTTCATGTTGGATGGTTGTATGCTTTGCAGACGAGCGATCTATATAGAAAAATAATAAACCATTGTGTAATAATTTGCAGCGTTTTTTACTTTCGTTGAAGACGGGTTTGTGATACAATAAGGCGAGAAACGAAGAGTTCATGTCACATAGTCGTTCAAGAAACACTAATGATCAATTTATGATGATGATATTTTAATGAATTTTGATGAATTTATTAGTATGCATTATTAATAAAGAAGACACAATTTAAATAATTTATCAGTTGTTCTGAAGTCATTAGAAATTGTTGTGATAATTGGCTGAGTGATAACTGTGTCAAGTTAGATTTGTCGGTTAGGTATATAATTCTTTTTATAACAGACGGATTTGATACTTACCATTACTACTATTCTGTTTGCAGGCTCAAGGAAGTGGTCACCAGTGCCGCGGAGAGTGCGTATCCGGTCTCTTTGCTCTCTTCTGCGACGACATTGACACGGATGCAGCCTGCCCAGGCGAAGATAGCTGCTGCATCACCAACCCACCTTCTGGAGGTGGAACTACCGGAAGTGGAGCTGATCCCCAAAGACGTCCCCCGCCTACAACCACTACTACTCAAAGGTAGTTGCATCGACTATTTTCAAACATTTTGTTGTTTCACATCTTAAAACATGAGATAAAAGCTGCCACACAGCGGTTTATTATATTTTTTGTAAAGATCACCCGTCTATGAATAACTGTCTTATTGTCAATGTAGGGAATGCTGCCTTCTCTGCAGCTCTCAACTAGGTATGACTCAGGGGTTCTCCAATAATTTTTGGAAAGTAACGTAAAGTAAAGCTGTTGAGACGAATAAATGAGGAGTGCTTAAGTGAACCAATTCAAACAGTACCTTACCTTTACCACAGTTTTCTCTGCATTAAGTTTTACTTCACTTTATAAGACACATAGCAATTCATCTAGTTCATAAGCCTTCAACATAAACAAATTGAAATGAAATTGTTCATTTTCTCAAATTGAAAAAGGTAGGTATATTAAGAATTATACTTATACCAATTATTTTGACAATTGTTACAATGGAATGTCGATCTAGTTTGTCTGGTAAATATTGTTTCATAATATTGTTGAATAGAAATCCTGATAATTTTCCTTTTTTACGTGCAGGCCGACCAACCCTCCTCAGCAGCAACTGCCCAAGTGTCCTGGCTTCTGTTTCCCAAGCATAATGGCAGCTTTCTGCGAGAGGCCTTCAGTTCTCATTCCAAAAACAGCGTCTTGTACCGGAGGTAAATATTGAACTACCTACTTGGAGTTGTGAGGTTAGTTATTCGGATTGATTCATGGCATAAAACGTAAGATGGGCAATATATTGTACCTCTTACCATCCTATAAATATGGGCAATGTATTGTACCTCATATAAACATCAATGTCTAACGATCATGTTCTATGACAATAACTTCGAAACTATTTTTCCCCGTTACCCAGATAGTACAAGAAGTATCTGTCTACAATTCAGATCAATTTGTTCTTTATACATTTATGTGAGCTACCTATTACATCCAATGTATGTGATTAAGATCTTTAATGTTATTTTATCCGAATTGGATCAATATTTAAGTAAAAAACTAAAATCGATTAATGGAAAAACCGATATCTTTCTTAATGGGTGATCAGTACCAAGATATCCTGACAATGGAATGACCTGTTTCATGATCCAAATAATGAATTTCAAAACCATAAATTTGGATGCAATATTTGAGTCAAATGTCGCTTGATATAAGAAGAGCCTGAAAAATTGTTTTGAGGGCAAGCGGACGGTGAACCGACAAGGGACACCTAGATATTAGTGGAGAAAGTAGTGAGGAACCATTGTGACCTAAACGTCTGTAAAGTCGTCAAAACCTACTTTCCAAGTAGACAATTAGGTACGGGCTGATTACCTCTGGGGAATCGATCGACCGAATATTTGAATAATTTTAGCCGAAAAATTCCTCTCTTAGGGCTAATGACGAGGCAGTGAACGGTTACAGTAACGGTGTCGACGTGTTCATCGACTGTCATACTCGACAATAATTACGTGCTTTATAGTCATCAAATCGCTTGTTTTTCCCCAATCACAAAAGAAGTCTTGCAGCACGAATTAATGAGCAAATTTTCTAGTATGAAGAAAAAACTATAATTATACGAAGCGAAATAATATGACAACACTCGGTGAAAGGAAGAAAATTTGAATCGAGGTTTTATACTTCTTTCTTTACCCATGAAAAAGTGGATTTTGTCGTTGTTTTTAAATTGTGATTTTGGCCGTTAGGATGAGTGATAGGATGCAAATAAGGTCTTGGAGAGAGACGACCTGTTGAGGTATGAGGTGACACCAGGAAGTGGACAAGCCGAGATGCCCTAGTCGAGTAACTCCGTGGCACTTCTCAATCACGTACAAATGGATTTACTGGAGTAACTGAGATTTTGGATCATTTGTTGGTTTTCGGGACTTTTTTGGATGAAACAAGAGCTAAGAATGTGGCCTTAAGGAAAGTTTATTAAAGATATTTTGTTGTTTTTGTCCCACATACCTATGGATGAATTTACAGGCACAACTAATATTGGGCTCTATCTCGTAAACGATCTTCTGACGATTTAGAAATTATGAATTACTGTGTTCATTTACATGGATGTCATTATTCATGATAACAAGGCAGAAGCCATCGATCATTCAATCTAAATTCAACATAAATCCTGTGGCATGTGATAAGTTTGTACTATTCCAATTCATAATGTTCAATTTTGGTTCAGGTTTGGTTTGTTGTGACAACACGAGACAGCCAGTGACGAAGCCACGCCCCAGGCCGACGACCACCACAACCACAACCACCCCCAAACCAACGCCCCCGGACTCCAGGCCTGATTGTCCTGGCTCATGCATTGTGTCCTACCTCTCCTTCACGTGTTTCAGTAAGTACCAGATTGAAGGGGTCAGCTGAAATCAAGATACTTATTGGTTCTTGAGGGGCTCTGATCCTCATACTCATGGAGGGAGATCGAGGTTTCGTACTGAGAAAGATAGTTCTTGGTCCAGAGCTCTAAGCTCCAGATTGTACCTTCTGCTCTTCCAAACTACTTTAACGAAACGTGGCATTTCTTTTGGTTTTCTCCCCAGGAAACGCCGAAATGACAGATCTCTTCAAATGCAGGAAGGCTGGAACGCAGTGCTGCGCACCCAAGTCCCTGACGCGGGGTGAGACTCAGAACAACGGTAACCCGAGTGAAAACACGATTTCCAGGAACGACACGATAGTGTCGCAAGGCTCTTACCCTTACAGGCCTACACCGACACCAAGACCCAACGTTCCACCGCACCTGACGACTCAGAGTAAGTTAGCCTGAAGTTACAGGACACGCCAGCTTCAGTTCAGGTGCTAGATACTGGCAGGTATCATAGTGCGTCTAACTGTCAATTACTGGTATTTCAATTCAACTATGTATTTGAAAAAAGTCCATTCATGCAGCAAGAGTTAATGAGCGAATTTTCGAAGACATCTTTAAAGCTATGGTTAAGAAAATCAAAATATTATCTGTACAAAAGATTAGACAGCCTTGTGGGCGTCACTCCGTCACCCCAAACTCATAGAGTACCCATTCGGCTATTACATTTTTGGGTACAACAAATATATGCAGGTTTTCAATATATATACAAATTGTTTATATACCCCGGCTATATATTGACAATTTTTAACTTCTGAAATTTTAATTATATCTGGAAAGTTTTGAGTTCGTTGCAATAGCTTAATGTTCTTTGAAAATTCGCTAAAAAGCTTTAGTTTTTTGTACATGTTTTTGTTCAAGTTCTTCTCTTTGTTCGATTAATTTTTTTTACCAGTAACTAGCACCCTTACTAAGCTTTGGTCTGAGTACTGTTCTGTTGTAGTAATTTATGGCAGGTATCTAAATACTGCGTTCAAAGTATAATGGAAAACCACTAAAATGTTAACAATGCAGCTTTGGTGGGGCTAAACTTCTCCAGGGCAAACTGGGGTAAGCTGGTTTTTACTGAGTGATGAAACTGGCTCAAAGTCCAAAGTAACCTTGTGGATCAGATTCTCTCCTTAGACTCTCTCCACCACATAGAACAAATTTGTTGAGGAAACTGGTTTAAATAGCACAAGGTCTTGAACAAGCGTAAGTGCTGATTGATTAACTGATCCAATAAGAGTGACTACCACTACAGGACTGTTTCCTAACTTTGTTCTATGATTATTTAGTCAAAAGAGTCTTTGAAGACACTTATCCAAAACAACACGTTGGATTATTTTTCCCTAAGTTCAATAAACTTTTGGACCAGTTTATTGCATCACATCACAACCACCTTAGTGAGATTATTTCTTGATCAAGTAAATACCTACATGTATTTACTTATTATAGGTAAGGCATCTAAAATTATTATCAACAATAAGAAACCACCACACGTCAAAACATCGTACATTACGAGCAATAACATAAATTTATTCTCCATTTTCCGACGAATCTTGTCATTGATAGTTAGGATCGTTGTCCAAGAAGGATCACCACCCACGCAGAATTGAGCAAGTAAGAGATCTACGGTTACCACGGTAGGTTCAACTAAAGTTTTTAAATTCCGCTCCTTCTATTCAACTGACCAGCCATGCTTTTTCATTGACAACCTTGTTTATAGTTGTAGTTATTCGATTTGTGTACTAACCAGCATGAGTATTGAATGATAACATTATTTAGACGTTTGAAGCTTCTAATCTTGCAGGTCACGCTTTGTCGGCAACTAATAGTAAGTATGATTTTTAACCTGTTTTCTTGCTTCCAGCATTTCTTTGCTTATTCTAATGTTTCTTTATCAGGCTCAGGGTTTCAAGTTTGTATTCTTCAAATTTTCTCGTTACAAATGTAGAATTTCATCGTGAAAACAAATCGAGGTGATTTTCAGGTATTTTCCTTCGCTTCTTCCTTCATTTTACTCGTAACTCTGGGATTCGTACCGGATAAAGGTATAACTCGATAAAAAATGCTAAAGCGATCTTGGAGTCTGGAGATCGCAGAAATATCTCGGAGTATTGGTACGTAATATTGTTTAAATAAAGAACTAATAAGTAAGTCCGCTCGTAGAAATGAGAACACGATTAGGTTGATGTTGATTATTGAGATAGGAATAAAAAGTTCTCAATTTAAGATGAAAGGTAGGTATATAACGACAATGTAAGTATTTAAACATAATTGAAATAGTTGCAACAGCATCTTGATGGTAAATCAACAAGTCCAACAGACAAGCTGCATCTTCATACAGAAATACTTTTTCTTGTAGAGCCGACTTACCGGATCATGATTGGTTTTATTTAGCACTTGAACATATTCATAGAATTGCTATGGAAGATATCTCAATAATAGTGAGGAAGAGCATTGCACACGGGAACTTGGGAGGTACAGAGATGTTTTGGGGAAATTATTTCCTCATAAACCAACGGTAAGTAAGTCAAAGGTATATGCAGCCAAAAAGGAAGCTTTGCTCCTGGATGCAATCTGTCTGCTCGAAACCTGCGCTTAGTTCTGAACCCTTCGTTGACAACCATTTCTACACCTCTTGTGGGTCACGCGAGTGAGTACCTACTAAATATCCGTACACGTTGTATCAACATTTCTGGTCTCTACAGCCTTTTTTGAACGAAAAGAACACGGAATAAAGATCACATTATTGTATTATTGATAAACTAACGAATTCGAAAACACGACCAGGTGGTAACTGGTTAACTGCACTTCTTTTGGACAAGCATACTTACTGATAAGTTCTTTTAAAGGCTCGATCGGAACCAGTGCTATCACCAGGCCTCCTGTGTACTCCAAGTATGTGTGCGGTGTGAAGGGGACAGACCGCGTGGGCAGAGTCGTTGGAGGAGAGGACGCTGGGCCCAGCGAATGGTGCTGGCAAGTGGCTCTCATCAACTCCCTCAACCAGTACCTCTGCGGCGGGGCGCTCATCGGCACTCAGTGGGTGCTCAGCGCTGCTCACTGCGTCACAAAGTAAGTTAACCGTATGCGTATATTTTCGCCTTATATAAAGGATCGGCGAAAAAGACCAGGTAGGTAAGTCAGTAGGGAATTTTGAAAAAAGAAAAAAAAATGGTTTATTGCAGTGGGTCTAACACTTACTACGTTGCTTAGCCTCTGGTGAGTAAATGAATGAGTTTATACAGACAGCCAACCGGGCAGCCCAAGACAAGCACAGGAAGTACGATCAGGCGGCTGAAGATCTGAGAGCTTCATTTACTCCATTAGTTTGCTCGTGTGAAGGGGTGTTGCAAGTGGAGTTCCTAGCCTTCCAGAAAAGGCTCGTGAATGTGCTCGCTGATAAATGGAGTAAACCAAGATCTGCCATTGCTGGCTGGGTAAGAACAAAACTCCAGATATCAATCATCCTTGCAGTCTCCCGACGTCTTCGAGGCTCGAGGAAGAGCATCAGATGCCTCGGAATGGGGTTAGAGGACGGAGCACCTCCACCTCTACTAAGAAATTAGAGAAGAGGCCGCTCCTGAAGCTCAGAGAAAAAAAAAGGAATAGGTATTGAAATACGAATATTGGAATATGAAAGAAGAACTCTCAATGCCTTTATTGCACCTCTTCTGCGCCTATCCGTTAGCTTCATCCTTGTTCATAAATTGTTACAATACAAAAAACAAAAAAGTTTATACATACTTAGTGTTTCTCCATGTAAAGACGTGTAAATCATTACCTACTTGATACGTTTTTATTCAAGTTGAAATGGCTCGTTGGTCATTCCATGCAACATGCTGTCAACTATGTTGCTGACCCTCAAATGCATCGTGAATATAACATGAGTTCTGAAATCTCTCAATGGAATTGAGACAGCAGTATGTCAGTCTAATTGCTACTTGCTTCTCCTGAAATCTGGAAGAAGGACAATGAAGTTAGCCTAAGGAAGCTAACCCATCGCGCTTCAAAGGTGTTATGAAAATATTCGTCATAAGAAGCATGTTCAATCTGTTATATTCCGAAACATTAAAAATACGTTTCCCAAAATCCAAGTCAATCTAGGCTCAATATTGATGGTTTTTTGTACTTGCAGCATTGTTCGTTCCGGAGATGCGATTTACGTTCGCGTTGGAGATGACGATCTGACGAGAAAGTATGGATCTGCAGGAGCTCAGACGCTGAGGGTCGCCACGACGTACATACACCATAACCACAACTCACAGACTCTGGACAACGACATCGCTTTGCTGAAGCTGCACGGACAGGCGGAGCTGAAAGAGGGTGTCTGTCTGGTTTGTCTGCCTGCCCGGGGAGTGTCGCAGGCTGCTGGCAAGAGATGTACAGTTACTGGCTATGGTTACATGGGCGAAAGTAAGTCAACAGCAGAGTATTGACCAGATATCCTCAATTTGTTATCAGTGGTACTTGTTATTGTAAGTACTATAATGAGTATCGGTTAGTACTAGTTTGTTTTGTGATTAGTTTATCACTTTATCACCCATTAATGCGAATCAGAATTGCAAATATATGTAGTACCTAACTAGATGACTTTTGTATGTTTCAGCTGGCCCAATACCGCTCAGAGTGAGGGAAGCCGAAATACCCATCGTTAGTGACACGGAATGCATACGAAAAATCAACGCTGTCACTGAAAAGATATTCATCCTTCCTGCAAGCAGTTTTTGTGCTGGTGGAGAAAAAGGAAACGACGCATGCCAGGTTAGGATAAGAAGAAACATAAAACCAATACTGTGCTGGGTTAAATTGGAGACCCTGGAGGGCTCACTTGACACTATATTGCACTATGTTTCATGAAAAAATATCCTATTTCACATCACAACCACCACCGATCAACACACTCGATACTGGCAAACAAATATCTTTTTAAAACGCTGCAAATCATTGCTCAAAGGTTTATAATTTTCTGTATAGATCACCCTTCTGTATAAATCACTGGTTCTCCATCAATAGCACCTACCACCATCTGTAATCTCCCTTGACCTTCCCTCTCAAATTTCAGCTTCCTGCGTTCAATAGGATTGAAAATGGCTTTGGAGCTCACTCAGCTGAACAGTGATCTGAAGAGTGAAGAAGATCTCCTCGAATGCTGGAGACGCCTGGAAGAGCACTTCCATTCAATAGGATTAAAAATGGCTTTGGAGCTCACTCAGCTGATCAGTGATCTGAAGAGTGAAGAAGCCTTTGAGCAATGACTTGCAGCGTTTTTTACCCACCAACATTTTTTTTTACCTACCAACTTTTTTTACCTACCAGCTAGGTACTACCTACCACACCATACTGGCTTCACACCTTCACAATCAAGTTTATTAGAAAGAACTAAACGCTTCACACTCGATTCGAAAAATAGAAAGCTTCATATGGAAATTTGATTACTGGTTACGCAGAAGGCAAAACTGTATACAAATCGAAGAAATGAACAGCGATCGCATTTTATTTAGTCCGATAAAATTTGAACGGAGATTAGACCTCTTTTGCGATTCACACTCATGATTCTGTTTTATCGAAGGAAGACCTTCAAGTACTCGTAGGGACCGAACGGTTTGTCCTACAGAGCTCCGGGTGGTCTCAAAAACTTTTTAAAATTCAATACTATTTAAAATTGGTGAAAAAACGATACCTTTATTTCGAGAGTTTTCGAGCTAGGGCACTCTTAAAAATTTCAACCCTTAATTTTCACCCCTTAGAAGTGACCTACATCAACCAAAAGCTTCGCGGCACAACTAGACCCCAAATGGAGCCCATATACCAAATTTGAACCAGATCGGTCCAGTGTTGCTAAGAAAAGTGCCGCGTACGGCGGACGGCGTACCTACGGCGTACGGCGGACGGACGGAAATTATTTTATTCGATTTTCGGATTCTACGTACCTTGAAACGTAAAACATCAAATTTTGAGGGGGGGGGGTTAAAATTTTTTTTTCTTGCTCGATTCCAAAGGCTTATTATTGAAAATAATAAACCAAAATAATAGAGAAATTTTGAAGGAAAATTCGTGTCAAAACCTCGTAACGAGGGAAATGTTACTCAGTTGGTTTTCCACCTACAAAAATCGTTATATCTACTCGTTACGAATTTTAGCGCTCTACATTGAATAGCATAATAGTTGGCTTCAAAGCTGATCTGTGACTCCCAGTTTTCTCATCCATCCATGTTGTCCACTTGCAGGGTGATGGTGGCGGTCCTCTGGTCTGCCAGGACGACGGTTTCTACGAGCTCGCGGGTCTCGTTTCGTGGGGCTTCGGCTGCGGGCGGCAAGACGTTCCTGGAGTCTACGTCAAAGTCTCTTCCTTCATCGGCTGGATCAATCAGATCATCAGCGTCAACAACCTGTAGCACATGACTTAAACGCCCATCGCTTGGACTGTTTTCTTGACTTTCAAACCTCAAAGGGGAATGCTTCAAGATGAAAAAATTCATCCCCAAGGTCCAGGCAATTTTTTAACGGAAAATATCCAAGTCGATCTTATTCATCTAAACTGGGCCAAAATCACAAATATTAGTAGGCTTTTTTATGGAGCATTACTTAATTTATTTCTATTTTTACCGGTACCAACAGGTGGTTTCAGATGGTCACAATGCGAATATTAGAGGATATACCAAGGCTTACCTTCTAAACGAAGATGGAACTGAATCCTGCCAATACATATAGAATTATTGATGTAACGGATTGGTGAAATTGCCGGAGGTTACTAAACCGGAATGAGCCAAGGATTTTGAGTCAAAGTGGAGTTCATAACGGCAACCAGAACACTCAGTTGAGAAGATCTTAGCACAGAAACATAATCAATAATGAATCTCATGATTCATACCTGACAAATGATGAATTTTTAAAATTATCTTCAATACCTCCATGAATGTAGGAAGACTGAAATGAAGAAGATTCCTACTTGATCGAGTTTTTTCTGGGGCTTTAGAATTTCCTCTCTGGTACTGGGATAGTCCATTCAAGTATTCTTATCACCTGCATCAAATCTTGATGGCGGTGTGTCGAGGTTGTTTGAAAGCGTAATTTTGTAGTATGTCTATCCCATAGTCTGATCTATTTCACAATTCGCCATTCATATAGTTTTCATGTTTTTCAAAGTGTGGAAGTATTCAAAGATGTGAAGGAGGCTTTATAATGGCATTAGAGCTAATTTGTTGGAAATTGTCGTTTCGAAAGCCAGGCGAGGAAGAGCCTCACATTTACCAAAACATGTTGAGTATCCTTATCAGTAACCAGAGAGAGACAAAAAATGGGCCGAAGACGGCTCCTACATTAAAATTTTGTTTTGATAAAAATAAGGGCAATGTATTGAAGCCCTCAAAAACCTTTGGTATCTATGTGAGTGCCCCCTGCAATCAATATTGACCATTCACCAGATGGAAAGTAAAGCATAACATTACCTATAATTTGTTCTAAATGTTTTGTCAAAAACGAAATAAGAAGTTTTTCACAGTTGGTATCCACATTCAGTTAGGTGCCAATAAACTTTTGAACAAAAAAATTGTTAGATAATAATAATTGACATCTTCCTCAAGATTCGTGGAACCAAGCCTGAGATGAATGGGCATTACCTGTTATGATCTTCGGAGCACATGAAGGATAGTGCTACTAAATTATGAATACATTGTTATTTTCTATACAATTGAAATTAATAACAATTTATCATATAGTTTCTTCATTGAAGGAAATACTTAAATGCTTGGTAAATATTATAGTTCCTTCATGTTTGTCAAACTGCCAAAATCAAGTTATTCTTTCCTACATTGGTTGGTAAAACGAAAAATGACTAGTTTTTTCACGATTCAGTTCCGTCATGTCACCTTCTGAACCTGTCTATTGACCCACTGTTTATCTTTCCAACAGTATTATTTAAATTTGAGGCGTTGCATTTTATTTGATTTATTTTATAATTTTTTTGCAACTTTTGTGAAAATGTTTTTGAGTTGTACAACGACTGATTCGTCCAATGCTATTTCGTCAATTGTCCCAAGCAGTACTTTTCAGGCAATCAGTCATTTTGTTCTTTTTTGGTAACTATGTATTTTTTTTTTTTAACTATAAATCACGTGAGTACGACCGAAAATTTATTACGTCCGACAAAGGAATTTTATAACGCTTTAAAACCTTTATCTGTGTAGGATAATGTTAGTTGTTAGTCTCGTAAAATATTATTTATCTAAGGACCAAATAATTCTAATATGAAACTAAGGATGGTTTCATTCACGTTTAATCAAAAACGAAATAATAAGTTTGAATTTATTCAGTACACTCGTACGTGCATAACATGTTGATTTGTGTAATATCTACGTACAAGAAACTTTGGAACACAAACGTGTTACCATGGCTGAGCCTGAGTTTGGTCCCCATAGCTGATAGGTACTTATTTAGACTTCAACTTGATGGGTTTCAGGTTTTATTTGGATAGATTCCTACTTCAATCAAGGATTCGTTTACTCGTTGAAATACCTTCATAATATTGGTTTATTTAAGAAAAAACCAAATTTAACTATGAATTACGATAACAATGACGTACAAAATTTACAGTAAATGTAGTTTTTGAGTCAAATTCCGAACGTTTGATATTTTCAGTTTATTATATTCGTGAGCGAATCTTCATTTAGCTCATGAACTAATTCGATTCATGTACAAACAATCGAACATGTATTTTTGATAAATATAGTTAAAATAAGTATTTACCTATAACTTTTGTTTTTAATGTACATAGCGATATTTATAATTTTTTATAATTAATTTTCATTAGTGTACCTATCTGAATCATGGGTTTGTAGTTGAAAGAGATTTGGTACTGTGTTCTACTATTTAAAATTGATTTTACTTTTGCCATTTTTTTTTCTTTCTTATCTCTGTTTTTATTTTTTTTATGTTAATTTTGTTTCTTTTCTCGACATTGTGTCTTGTAATTTATTAGTAGGATGTGATTAAATCATTACAATCAAATGTTTTTATTCCCTGCAATCCGAATGTTAGTAGAAAGTGCATTTAATTATAATTAATGAATTATTTTATTTTATATACATTTAATTATAAGTTGATCAGGAATTTATTTAGCTTTAGTTCATGAAGGACAATGAGAGGGAATGAAAGAATGAAAACATATTTGAGGTGAAAAATTACTCAAATATGTACCTAATTTAGGATGGAAATTCTCATTTCCTTCGCTAATTCTCAATATTTTTGTATTCTGATGGATTCCATATTATGTTGGGGACATCTGATAGAATATGCCTTCACCAATAACTCGCATATTTGGTCCATGAGTGCATCACCAAAACATGAATTATGGTGCTTTGTCAAAAAATAAACATTTTAAGAGAAATTTGCCATAATGGCGGCCTAGAATAAGATGAAAGAAAACCAAACAATTTTACAAAATGAAAATCAGTCCACTGGTAGTTGAAAAAAATTGGGAAAAATGCTTCGGTCTCTCTCGCACACTTGTCATCTCCTTTAGCCTTAACACACTATGGTGAGGGACTCCACTATTATCCACAAGCCCACCATTCAATATCCTCATACGTCATACCTAATAACGATTGATTTTGAGAGATTATGAAAGAAAGAAGAACGAATGCTTCTTTTAGTTACGATAAACGTATTTATCCAACGTAATTATGTTCCAGGATTTACAATATAGTGACCACAGAACAAAAAACCATTACTCGCCCAAAAACTCAGCAAAATAAAGTAAGTCAGCGGCGGTATTGATTGGTTTCTAGTGGTAACAAGGATTCGACACCAAAGAATCTGGGAATTTTTTTGGGAGTAATTGGTAATTTTGATCAGTACAATTGCGTAACAAGTGGGCTAGATGTCTTGTGATAAAAAATGAGTTCATAGATTGCGGTATACCAACCTGTAAACTCAAGAATCGAATGGGTTCTTGCATATAGTTCAGCGCATATTGTTCAGCATGGATTCCAGGGGACGTTCAATAGGATAAAGATTAGTTATTTCAATATCAATTGAAAGGTAAACGATAAAACATGTTTATTTACCTTTCTACTGCTCAAAACAGGTTCATCCAATATTTAGTTAGTACGCTGAGGAAGTAACATGTAATTTTGGTTTATTATTTTTATTAATGAACCTTAGGAATAGACCAAGAAAAAAATGTGTTTAACCCTCCCTCAAAATATGCTGGTTTACGTTTCAAAGTAGTACCTACGTAGAATCCGAAAATCGAATAAAAACTCGGTGCTTTGCGCCTCGGCGGGGGGCTCCGCCCCCCTGCACCCCCCGGTTTATTTCTTTTTCCATACTCTGTATGAAATCATAGGAACACAGAATGTGTTTTTGCGATGCTAGTCATCCGTTAAATAAAAAACAACAATAATAAATGTGGAGTCTTTGGCAATAATAAAATAAATAATTGTTAGACATTTAATTTGGTCTAAAACCCTATAAATGTTATATAAATAAATATGTAACTACAAGAAAAATGCTATATAAATTGAGAGCTTTCCAACGAATGGTGAACAATTTCTGTGCAATGAACACTGCGGGAGTTCTATTTCCTTACCAACGGCTTGGTTGCACGTGAAAATCATTATAAAAGGCGCGTAACGGTTTTTTCTGTCGCTTTTTCGTGACGATTTTTTTTCGGTAGGTCATCGCAAAAACACATTCTGTGTTAATTTTCCCGTCAGTCACTTCTAGCGGTTGAAAAATAAGTGTTGGAATTTTGAAAACGCCCTAGCTCGATATATAAAACTCTGCAAATTATTACACAATGGTTTATTATTTTTTATTTTTCTATATAGATCACTCGTCTGCAAAGCCACCAACCATCCAACATGAAGAAAAACATCGATCGCATTTCGGTCAGCTTTAATTTGAACGGAGATTAGGCCTCTTTTGCGATTCACCCTCGTGTTTCTGATTAATCGTACGTCCAAACTTTAAATTCTCGTAGTGAGCGATCGGTTTGTCCTACAGAGCTCCGGGTGGTCTAAAAAAATTCCAAAAATTCTATAAAATCTTAAATTGAAGGAAAAAACGCTGCAAATCATTGCTCAAAGGTTTATTATTTTCTGTATAGATCATCCTTCTGTATAGATCACTGGTTCTCCATCAATAGCACCTACCACCATCTGTATTCTCCCTTGACCTTCCCTCTCAAATTTCAGCTCCTGCGTTCAATAGGATTGAAAATGGCTTCGGAGCTCACTCAGCTGATCAGTGAGCAATGATTTGCAGCGTTTTTTACCTACAAACATTGTTTTACCTACCAATTTTTTTTTACCTACCACACCTACCTATTGGTAGGTACTACCTACCACACTATAATGGCTTCACACCTTCACAATCAAGTTTATTAGAAAGAACTAAACGCTTCACACTCGATTCGAAAAATAGAAAGCTTGATATGGAAATTTGATTACTGGTTACGCAGAAGGCAAAACTGTATACAAATCGAAGAAATGAACAGCGATCGCATTTTAGTCAGATAAAATTTGAACGGCGATTAGACCTCTTTTGCGATTCACACTCATGATTCTGTTTTATTGAAGGAAAACCTTCAAATACTCGTAGGGACCGAACGGTTGGTCCTACAGAGCTCCGGGTGGTCTCAAAAATTTTTAAAAATTCTGTACTATTTAAAATTGGTGAAAAAACGATACCTTTATTTCGAGAGTTTTCGAGCTAGGGCACTCTTGAAATTTTCAACCCTTAATTTTCACCCCTTAGAAGTGACCTACATCAACCAAAAGCTTCGCGGCACAACTAGACCCCAAATGGAGCCCATATACCAAATTTGAACCAAATCGGTCCAGTGTTGCTAAGAAAAGTGCCGCGTACGGCGTACGGCGGACGGCGTACGGCGGACGGACGGAAATTTTTTTATTCGATTTTCGGATTCTACGTACCTTGAAACGTAAAACATCAAATTTTGAGGGGGGGTTAAAATTTTTTTTTTCTTGCTCGATTCCAAAGGCTTATTATTGAAAATAATAAACCAAAAAATACCTTTATATAAAAATTTTTTGAGTTAGGGCGTTTTCAAAATTTCAAAATTGATTTTGGAACCCTTAGAAGTGACCTACATCAACCAAAATCTTCGGGGCACAACTAGACCCCAAATGGAGCCTACATACCAAATTTCATCAAAATCGGTCAATGCTAAGTGGCAAAAGTGCCGCGGACGGCGGACGGACGGCCAAATTTTTATTCGATTTTTGGATTCTACGTACCTTGAAACGTAAACCATCAAATTTTGAGGGGGTGTTAAAAAAAAAATTTTCTCGGTCGATTCCAAAGGTTCATTATTGAAAATAATAAACCAAAATTTTGATGTAAATGTATTGTTTTTCCATCAATTTAAAATAGTATTGAATTTTTAGTATCGAATGAGACCACCCAGTGCTTTGTAGGACAAACCTTTCGGTCCATATGAGAACTCAAGGTTTAGACTGACGATAAATCAGAAACACGAGTGTGAATCGCAAAAAGGCCTTATTTCAGTCGAAATTTTATCTGATCAAAATGTGATCGCTGTTCGTTTCCTCGAGTCGTCCTCAATTTTGCGTCCTTAGCAACCAGTAATGAAATTTCCTAATGAAGGCACCCACAACAGTTGAAATAGGCAGTTACTGCCTATTTCTTTGAATTGAGTGTGAAGCGTTTATTTCTTCCAA
The DNA here is from genome assembly GCA_009739505.2 of Apolygus lucorum. Lineage (NCBI taxonomy): Eukaryota > Metazoa > Arthropoda > Insecta > Hemiptera > Miridae > Apolygus > Apolygus lucorum. Next base: position 21,187,082 of record CM019173.2, read on the forward strand.
ATAAACTTGATTGTGGAGTAGGTTCATGTGGTAGGTAGTTAGTATCTATAGTTAGGTATAAAAATCTATAAACCTTTGTGTAACAACTAGCAGGGTTTTTAACATGAGAGCCCAAAAATGGATATTTTGAAACCGGAAATCATCGATAAAAGGATACTTAACAAGTATATCCCCCTACTATCCCTCTCTCATAGACACCGCAACAATTCAAGCCCCTAATTTAACTGCATTACACAAATTTTATTATAAAAATAAAAATCCATTATCTACGATACCTACCCAACATGCTAATAAATCCCCCCCTCCCTCATTCACAGTACAAAAAAAGAGTAAATTTTCATTTGTAAGTTTTGGTTCATCATATCTGCAATCGGGATGAAACACTGAAAAAAACGTCTGCCAAGTGGGTGTGGCACATAGCTTCCTCGTATCCATAACCAAATTGTATAGATGATCCGATGCATAGTAGTTAATCTCAAAACACCAATCTCTAAGTACCTTTCACTACACTCATAGGGGACCATCTACACGCTAATCTGGACAATCCTAGAAAATTTCATCAAATTCGGATGAAAAATTAAGTGAGTAGATGTATGTGATTGGATCAAAAAAAATCTTAGCCTCGGCTGGGATTCGAACCCGCGATCCCTGGAGCATAAATCAAGACTCTGAGCTACTGAAGCCTTGTCATGTATAGGATTTGAGATTCTCACAGGAGACCATCCCTCTATGAATGAATCCCTCTATGAAAAACAATTCTCTATGATTTTCATAGGGGACCATCTAAACACTACTCTGTAACATCCCTGAAAATTTCATTGAAATCGGATCGAAAATGTAGAAGTTATGGACGTTACAAGGAAATTCACGTTTGCGCATGCGCAGTAGCTACTATCAATCCGAGGGGGATGATTTTCATAGGGGACCATCTAGATACTGATCTGTAACATCCCTGAAAATTTCATTGAAACCGGATGGAAAATGTAGAAGTTATGGCCGTTACAAGGAATTCACGTTTGCGCATGCGCAGTCGCTTGTATCAGTCCGAGGATGATGATTTTCATAGGGGACCGTCTACAACCTAATCCGCATAATCCCTGAAAATTTCATCGAAATCGAGTGGAAAATGTGGAAGTTATGGCCGTTAGAAGGAAATTCACGTTTGCGCATGCGCAGTAGCTACTATCAATCCGAAGGGGGTGATCTTCATAGGGAGCCATCTAAATACTAATCTGTAACATCCCTGAGATTTTCATTGAAATCGGATGGAAAATGTAGAAGTTATGGCCGTTACAAAGAATTCACGTTTGCGCATGCGCAGTCGCTTATATCAGTCCGAGGATGATGATTTTCATAGGGGACCGTCTACACACCAACCCGCACAATCCCTGAAAATTTCATCGAAATCGGACAATAAATTCGTATAGTTATGCGCGTTACAAGGAATTGATGACAGACGGACAGACACACAGACACACAGACACACAGACACACGGACACACAGACACACAGACAGACAGACACGGAACCAAAATTGTTCAGAAAGGTCTAAAACGCAAAACGCGAGTGAAAATTTTGATTTTGGAGAACTTTTTTTTTTCGTCCTTGAAAAGTGAAAACAAAGCTTCCGCTACCTTGGTAGACTCGGAAGCAATAGGGTATTTTGTAAATTTAATCCACCATTCGCCTCATACCCAGGAAAATTTTGATTCTCTGGTGAAGTAATGTGCAAGTGGAAAGTAATCTGGGTCGGAAGTAATCGGTAGAGGACTAGGAGCTCGCTAGAGGTGTTGTCAGAAGTTGTTATTTTCAGTAAATAACTCCCCCTTCCTCTCCCTTACATAAATTTTGAAATTCTGGCGACGTAGTGCACAACTAGATAGATTTTTGCGTCTAACCAAAAAAAGTCCGCCAAGTGGGTGTGGCACATAGCTTCCTCGTATCCATACCCGATTATATAGATGATCCGATGCATAGTATTAATCTCAAAACACCAATCTCTAAGTACCTTTCACTACTCTCATAGGGGACCATCTACACGCTAATCTGGACAATCCTAGAAAATTTCATCAAATTCGGATGAAAAATGTGAATGTTATGGCTGTTACAAGGATTTTACGTATGCGCATGCGCAGAGGCTTCTATAAATTTTAAGGCCTTGATTTTCATTGGGGACCATCTACAACCTAATTCGCGTAATCCCTGAAAATGTCATCGAAATCGGGTGAAAAATGTGGAAGTTATGGCTGTTACAAGGAATTCACGTTTGCGCATGCGCAACGGCTACTATCAGTCCGAAGGTGATGATTTTCATAGGGAACCATCTAAATACTAATCTGTAACATCCCTGAAAATTTCATTGAAATCGGATGGAAAATGTAGAAGTTATGGCCGTTACAAGGAATTCACGTTTGCGCATGCGCAGTCGCTTTTATCAGTCCGAGGATGATGATTTTCATAGGGGACCGTCTACACACCAACCCGCACAATCCCTGAAAATTTCATAGAAATCGGACAATAACTTCGTATAGTTATGCGCGTTAAAAGGAATTCATGACAGACGGACAGACAGACAGACACGGAACCAAAATTGTTCAGAAAGGTCTAAAACGGAAAACGCGAGTGAAAATTTTGATTTTGGAGAACTTTTTTTTTCGTCCTTGAAAAGTGAAAACAAAGCTTTCGTTACCTTGGTAGACTCGGAAGCAATAATCACCCAATCGGATGGAAACTAAGGTCTGTGGGAAGTACACAAGATTTGCCAATACACATTGGGGTTTTTGTGCTTGGAATATTAAGTATGTTCTTTAATAGGTATCTAATCGTAGAAGGAGAAAAAACAATTTCCATAAAATATTCAACGTTAGATATCCCAATGTCCAATGTTCGTCCAACATTGAATATCAAAATGTCAACGTTAGATATCAAAATATCTAACATCATATATAAACGCAGCAAATTATTACACAAAGGTTTATTATTTTTCTGTATAGATCACTCGTCTGTAAAGATCACGGCAGTTGTCACTGTTACCACCTACCAACCATAGGTACTACCAACCTTCCACGTACCTACTTCACAATCAAGTTTATTTGGAAGAAATTAACGCTTCACACTCAATTCAAAGAAATAGCGAGATGTGGGTGCCTTCATGAGGAAATTTGATTACTGGTTGCTAAGGACGCAAAACAGAAAAAAACTCGAAGATACGAACAGGATCGCATTTTGGTCAGCTAATATTTCGACTGAGATAGACTTTTGCGATTCACACTCGTGTTTCTGATTTATCGTAAGTCCAACCTTTAAGTTCTCATAGGGATCAAACAGTTGATTCTACAGAGCTCTGGGTGGTCTCACTCGATTCTAAAAATTCAATACTATCTTAAATTAATGAAAAAAATACCTCTTTATCAAAATTGTTTGAGCTAGGGCGTTTTCACAATGTCATCCCTTATTTTTCAACCCTTAGAAGTGACTGACATCGACCAAAAGCTTCGGAGCCCATATACCAAATTTCATCAAAATCGGTCCATGGGAACTAAGGAAAGTGCCGCGTTCGGCGGACTGACGGAAAAAGTTTCATTTGATTTTCGGATTCTACATAGTATGTAGAAAGGTATTACCTTGAAACGTAAACCAAATAATTTTTAGGGGTGGTTAAATTTTTTTTTTTTTTTTTGGTCGATTCCAAAAGTTCATCATTTAAAATAATAAACCAAAATGACCTATTTGTATATCATATTTAGTGTATCAAAATGTTTAACATTGGATATTAAAACGTGAACGTCAAATATCGAAATTTCCAATGTCGTGAACCCATATGTCCAGAGTTGGGTTTCAAAATATTGGAAATTCTACTACACAAAATTGGATATTAAAAACCACGTTGGTGTTTCTCGAATACTGTTCTGTGTGTAAAGATCCCGTTTGAATGCCTTTTTGAAACTCCATTTATCTCTCAAGAATTCATTTCCCAATATTAATTCGGGCTTTTTTGTGCTTCTAGTTTCTTGGTAGATTTGCAGACGAAAAATTACAGAAAATTAGGCGAAGAACTAAAACCGGTGTGGTCGAAAGTGTACCTATGAGCTGATTTATTGACCCCCATAATTTTTAATTTTACTTTTTCAAGGAAGTAGTTGTGAAATGATTTCTATAATTAAGTTCTCAATAACTTTCATAATTTTTTTAATTTATATATTTTTTGTTCTGACATTTCTTCTTTTCACGAAGACCTTCTGATAGGATGAGTAATGCTCACCTTCCGACGCTTATCCAAGTATTGTTTTTTCGTAGTATCAACTATGAGAACAAAGAACACTGAGACTGTAATTGCATGACGTATGACGCATTGAGAAGGCTTTATTGCCCACCCACATGGAGGAGGTTTTTTTGTGAGCTGTGGAAGGGCGAAACGGAACCTTCATCGTGGGGATGAAGTGGGATGGGAGCCTCAAGACACTCTCCCTTTCAATTCCTCCAGTTTAGTCTGTGTTGTGTCTGCCGCGGCTCAACTCCACGGACGACCATGGATTGGATACAAATCGTAATATGTGAGTAATATTAATAACATCTTATGTTATAAAAATAAATTACAATATGCAAAGAATATATTTGAGAGCGTCAGAAAAGAGATAAAATCCCTTTATCTCAAAACTATACGAGGAAATTATCCCATTTTGATGAAATTTTCAGGAAATAAATGTGTAATAGTAATTACAATAACTGCTGTTTAAGTTCATAACAATTCACCAACAGGTTTGATTAAAAAAAAAAAAAAAAACGCTGCAAATTATTACACAAAGGTTTATTATTTTTCTATATAGATCACTCGTCTGCAAAGAACTCGGCTTTGCCATGATCACCACCTACCAATCATAGATACTACCTACCTACCACGTACCTACAGCGATCGCATTTTGGTCAGCTAAAATTTGAACGGAAATTTGAAAACTTGAGCTCTCGTAGGGAGCGAACGGTTTGTCCTAAAGAGCTCTGCGTGGTCTCCAAAAATTCTAAAAATTCAATATCTTAAATTGATGGAAAAACGATACTTTTATATCAAAATTTTTTGAGGTAGGGCGTTTTCAAAATTTCAACCCTTATTTTTCAACCCTTAGAAGTGACCGACATCAACATCAAAAGCTTCGGGGCACAACTAGACCCCAAAAGGAGCCCTTATACCAAATTTCATCAAAATCGGTCCATGGGAACTAAGGAAGGAACATTTTTTATTCGATTTTCGGATTCTACGTACCTTGAAACGTAAACCAACAAATTTTTAGGGGGGTAAACAATTTTTTTCTTGTTCGATTCCAAATGTTTATTATTGAAAATAATACACTAAAATAGCAGATTATAATCTTTTTATAATTATAATGCTATACAATTAGATCGACAGATCAGATATTATCGACAAAGATCGAAAAAAATCTTACACATACTCTGATTTCGGCTCGTGAAATAGTGGAGTAAGGAAGCTATATAGCCCATCCACTTGGCTCATGCTGTTTGTTACCCAAATTCATTACCGATCTCAAGCTATAAGACTTATTAACACCAATACCAAGCACCTGAATCTTAATGACATTTTTCAAATTCATTAGGTTGGTGGTAGCTATTATATAAACGAACAAAATGACATCATAAAAATCACAAATAAGTACCTAATGCATCATAATCATACAGTAAATCATATATATTGTAGTAGTAGTAGGTTATTTAATTTCTGCATATGAAATTATTGTCTTCTTATCTAATTTTTATCAGTTTTGTAGTGGAACCAAAATAGTCTAGTGTCTAATAATGAACCAGAACTTATACCAAAAGATACATTACTGATCATGTGCAGTTCATTTTAGAAAATTTATCGTCCTATCAATTCAAACATTTTTGAACATTTTTGCCCCAATTGATATAATTATTTCCTTATCAATCTTCGCGAGAAAGCTATACTGCCCACCCAACATGGTGAATTTCTTTTCCAACGTTAACCCTAATTTGCTCCTAATCGTGATCTAAAACAACTATACCTACTTAGCAGTACCAGATCTTTCGAACGAGGTCGCCCATTATCGAGTGGCGACAGTTTCCTCCGCCAAGTTGCAAGACGGTCGCAAAACAATAGAAGGCGGAGATCCTTTTCATGACAACATTGTTGGATTGCCACATCTTCAACTTCAGCTCGTCTTGGGTCCAAATTGGTCCTCGGGTTGAGTCATATCTTCATACTTTACACGCTATTTGACGTTGTTTCATGCATATCGCACGACTCGTGCAGTACTGTAACAACTCCAAAACCCAAAGTTGTGGGAAACATGTTGGCCATTTTGAATTGCTTCCTACTTTACTACTATTTGTGTGATCGACACCATTCTTGGATCTATTGTACTTCCTTACTATCTCTCTTCAAGGAAACAACGAGGTTCTGCCTTAACTAGTTTACTGAAAGTAGATTTTTTCCTCAATCGAACACTGAGAGGCTGAGAGGCTTTCTGATATCCAACGAAGCAATTAAGGCACGATGAAGAACGTTAGAAGATGAAGAGCTCTACTAGTTTCGGATCGATACCAAACTAGATAATATCTAGTAACATATTCTGACCATATTATGACCAAAAAAATGAGATGTTACTGTATTTCGAGGAGTACGATATTATATTGTTGGGTGCAAAACTGGTCCAAAGGTGGTGATTCCTCTGACTAAACCACTTTGTATGGTGTATTGGATCTGCTTCCATAACTAGAATCTTCATAATCATCCCTCCAAATGTCAGAGTGAAACGCCATTTCTTGATTCTATTTACACGGATATCCCACAGAGCGAATAGACTCCTAACCGCAACGCGACAAAAAGATCAAAAAAAGAAAAACCCGGAGAAAAATGAAAGTTCGTCGGAGATGCTATTAAAAACGTGAAAAGTCCATCTTGGGCGGATCAATAGGAGGAACGAATATCCTTTAGTTCCTCGTTTTAGTGAAATTGTCCGGAAAACGAAACAAGGGTCGGTCGTTTGTGGGTTTTTCTCCGACAATTGTGTGGATTTTGTCGAGTGGCGTCATGTTTTTTTACGCCTCATCGGATGTTGGAAGAACGTAGTTTTCTATGGTTAATTTCAGGAACAGTTTGTCAGAAGGGGACGTATGAGTTCCAGGCAGAGTTGGTATATGAAAAATTGCGAAAATACCTTCCTATACAGACAACGAATTCTGTAGGTAGGAAATGATTAAATTCTCCTATATGTACCTCCATGTTTTTCACGATGAAGTTGATAGTTTTCAAAATTTCAGGCCATTTTCTCCAAATTTTCAGATTGGTGGGTTAGGGCCGTACATTTTCGTTATCATTGTGCTAATCCAGGAGCAGATTAATTTACCAGAAAGTATGTGATTGGATCTTAAGTTTTGGGAAGTGATTTATTGGAGTCTTCTTTTTTGAGTAATTTTATTGTAGGTACATGTTTCGGCAGTCTCAGCCGCCTTCTTCAGCCTTAAACAATAATTTTTAACAATAGGAATATCATTAATACTAAAAGAAAAATTGTTTATAAACTAATTTATGTAATAGGTGTCATTACAAAGTCAATTATTTGTATAAAAAAAATTTTTTGCTAAAATTAACTTATCAACTAGTTCCTGTATGTAATACATGTAATTACAAGTCAAATTATTATAGATACCTAGGTCATCAGTCAGGATTTTTTATAAAAACTTATCAACTATTTAATTGATGTAATAGGTATACCTAATTACAAAGTTATGTAAATTGTTTTACCTGATAGAGGTAGGTATTATTCATAGTCCTTTCTTTATGAGTGGTGTCTGATAAGGCTCAGTAAGGATTCTCCAGCAGCAACAACCAAAGTGAGTAGACATATATCACAAAAAACATTTTCTCCACAAATACACTTACAATAAATTATCTACAACTCTACTAGGTAATACTTGAACACCAAGTATTTACCTGGATGACAAATTCATAACACCTAAATGCTTCATTAACTTTTTACAGATTAAAAGTCTAATATAAGTATAAAGGTTGGCAATAAGTATAAAGGCAATAGAATGAAGACTGAAAAACAAAAACAAGCAACAAAAATCACAACAGGTAAATATAGTAACAGTAAATAGCACAAAAACAATAAGCAACAGTAAATTATACCCACCTTATAGAATGGCATTATATTTACAGAGATGAGGGTCATGAGGATGTGTTGGTCTAACATAATGCTAAAGAAAGGACTATGAATAATACCTACCTCTATCAGGTAAAACAATTTACATAACTTTGTAATTAGGTATACCTATTACATCAATTAAATAGTTGATAAGTTTTTATAAAAAATCCTGACTGATGACCTAGGTATCTATAATAATTTGACTTGTAATTACATGTATTACATACAGGAACTAGTTGATAAGTAAATTTTAGCAAAAACTTTTTTTTATACAAATAATTGACTTTGTAATGACACCTATTACATAAATTAGTTTATAAACAATTTTTCTTTTAGTATTAATGATATTCCTATTGTTAAAAATTATTGTTTAAGGCTGAAGAAGGCGGCTGAGACTGCCGAAACATGTACCTACCTACAATAAAATTACTCAAAAAAGAAGACTCCAATAAATCACTTCCCAAAAGGAAAATGGTCGCACCACAACAACCAACACAGATCTTAAGTTTGGGATCTTATCTGTGACTACGCATAACACCTAGACATCTCTAATCATTAGTCGATGAGAAATTTTACATTAACTTTTAAAAAAAGCTAATTACATCAGCTAAACATCAAAAACAACTGAGTGTTGCATTGCAATACTGCTCCTTGATACACAGCAATTTCAATAAACGAGCCTTCTTATTCACCTGCCTTTGGTGCTGCGTTTCTAGTCTCTCACCCGATTATTTGTTGAGAACTCAGGTAGAATAGACGCCGTTAAGACGGATTTAGCCGTTTGACATGTGACACGGTTACCCGATGACGAGGATCCATTGCTTGAACACATGAATTCTTTAATCCACATATTAATTCAACTAGCACTACTCAACCGAATTTTTGATAAAATTTCATCATAAACGTGAGAAACATACGTGTGTCTTTACTGACTGTGAATCCCGGAAACCATACTTTTGTTATCAGACACCCTTACTACTTGATAGCTAGTTCTTAAATCAAAGGTAGGCTATTCAAATGTTGATACTGGTCTTTGCATCCCTCAGAAGTCAGGAAAGTTTTCACAATTTCCCAACACTACGTTTATGATACTCCTAGTTATCAATTGCCCTGACATTGTTATTCTCCTTCATTCCGGTCTAAAAGTGAGAAGGTAAAAAACAACACACAAACAACGCTTTCTCAACTTTCAATTCGGTGCAAGGAAAAGTTGCTTCAGCGGCTGAGCTCTAATTGTATTATCTGTTCACTGCCCACCTTCAGTAAATTGGTGCATCCGTCTTGAGAGCGAGGATGAGTCATACTTTTTCGTCACGTCGAAATGAAAAATGAACAATTTTGTTGTTTGTCACCTGTAAGTACGGGCGTTGCGGATTTTTTCACTTTCATTACTCAACTCAGAGAAGAGGCAAAAGGGAAATGCCTGCATGATCTGAAGAACATTTTTTGATGAATTCCATTCTAGATGTAGATCTGTCCTTCCAGCAACATTTTTCTAAATCAATAGTAAATTACTTTGTTAATCTTAGCACAACTTCATCTATTAATAAGTGTATAATGAGCTTCATTCTTGACGATAACTGAAACTAAGAGTCAGCCTAAGAACCTGGAAGTGCAAAATGGATGCCAAAATGTCAATAATATCAAGAGATTGGCTATGTTCAATGACAAGTATTATTTGTACTTGCAAAGATTCAAATTTGGAGATACAAATTGCCTAAATACGTTTTTGGTTTATTATTTTCAATAATAAGCCTTTGGAATCGAGCAAGAAAAAAAAAATTTTAACCCCCCCTCAAAATTTGATGTTTTACGTTTCAAGGTACGTAGAATACGAAAATCGAATAAAAAAATTTCCGTCCGTCCGCCGTACGCCGTACGCCGTACGCCGTACGCCGTACGCCGTACGCCGTACGCCGTACGCCGTACGCGGCACTTTTCTTAGCAACACTGGACCGATTTGGTTCAAATTTGGTATATAGGCTCCATTTGGGGTCTAGTTGTGCCGCGAAGCTTTTGGTTGATGTAGGTCACTTCTAAGGGGTGAAAATTAAGGGTTGAAATTTTCAAGAGTGCCCTAGCTCGAAAACTCTCGAAATAAAGGTATCGTTTTTTCACCAATTTTAAATAGTATTGAATTTTTAAAAATTTTTGAGACCACCCGGAGCTCTGTAGGACAAACCGTTCGGTCCCTACGAGTACTTGAAGGTTTTCCTTCGACAAAACAGAATCATGAGTGTGAATCGCAAAAGAGGTCTAATCTCCATTCAAATTTTATCGGACTAAAATGCGATCGCTGTTCATTTCTTCGATTTGTATACAGTTTTGCCTCCTGCGTAACCAGTAATCAAATTTCCATACGAAGCTTTCTATTTTTCCAATCGAGTGTGAAGCGTTTAGTTCTTTCTAATAAACTTGATTGTGAAGGTGTGAAGCAGTATGGTGTGGTAGGTAGTACCTAGCTGGTAGGTAAATAAAAGTTGGTAGGTAAAAAAAATGTTGGTGGGTAAAAAACGCTGCAAATCATTGCTCAAAGGCTTCTTCACTCTTCAGATCACTGATCAGCTGAGTGAGCTCCGAAGCCATTTTCATTCCTATTGAATGGAAGTGCTCTTCCAGGCGTCTCCAGCATTCGAGGAGATCTTCTTCACTCTTCAGATCACTGATCAGCTGAGTGAGCTCCAAAACCATTTTTACTCCTATTGAATGGAACTGCTCTTCCAGGCGTCTCCAGCATTCGAAGAGATCTCCTTCACTCTTCAGATTACTGATCAGCTGAGTGAGCTCCGAAGCCATTTTTACTCCTATTGAATGGAAGTGCTCTTCCAGGCGTCTCCAGCATTCGAGGAGATCTTCTTCACTCTTCAGATCACTGATCAGCTGAGTGAGCTCCAAAACCATATTCAATCCTATTGAATGGAACTGCTCTTCCAGGTGTCTCCAGCATTCGAAGAGATCTCCTTCACTCTTCAGATTACTGATCAGCTGAGTGAGCTCCGAAGCCATTTTTACTCCTATTGAATGGAAGTGCTCTTCCAGGCGTCTCCAGCATTCGAGGAGATCTTCTTCACTCTTCAGATCACTGATCAGCTGAGTGAGCTCCGAAGCCATTTTCAATCCTATTGAACGCAGGAAACTGAAATTTGAGAGGGAAGGTCAAGGGAGAATACAGATGGTGGTAGGTGCTATTGATGGAGAACCAGTGATCTATACAGAAGGGTGATCTATACAGAAAATAATAAACCTTTGAGCAATGATTTGCAGCGTTTTTAAAACTAAATTTCAATTTTACAGAGATTGACAAGCAGTACCTATATTTGAAAACAGTGCAGAATGTTCCGTAAGAATACCTTGTCAGAAGTTGAAAATTATTGGCATCGTTCAAAATTGTGTACTTTGAAATTTTCAGGGAAGTTGGACCTAGATGGTTCCCTATGAATTTGTCTGGTCACGGACAAGTAGAAGCCTCTGCAATGTTCAAATGTCAAATCCTCCGAGCACAGTTTTTTTGCGCTAACTACCAACCGGATTGTCCAATTTCCATCACAATGGACGGATCGTGTATAGGTATGCATTCAATGTTAGGGACGTGAAGAGCTGAGTGCTATGTGTCACACCCACATGGTAGACAATTCGCACCTCTCGCCATGCTGCAGGTCTGAGACTTTTGTCGTCAGAGAGAGCGCGAAGAAAATCGACTCTCAAAAGCTCTGAGCGGAAGCACCAAAGAAGAACCAGGTTCTCGAACTACTTTGCCCACGACTGGCGTTTAGACACACACATTCGGAGTCTGTAGGCATTGCAAAGGCGGCAAAGACGAAAATTAGCTGGGCCAAGTGGGTGGGCGATATTACCTGGTGCGTCGAAAGGAAGTTGAAGGAGCTTTCACCCTTTTATTAGGGAGTTTTTTTCTTCATGAACCGAAGCTCTTTGTAAGTGGGAAGATTCACCTCGTTTCATTGGAGCTATTGACCTGGATGCAAAACCTGATAATATCTTACAGTGTGCACAGGGTTTTTGAAGTCAAAATGAGTGTCATCGGATACGAATAAAAAATGGTCTGAACACCTGCTTGGAATACTGAGTCTGAGCTGAGAATATTATTTCGGATGACTTCATAGCCTTCCTCACAATGAAACTTATATAAACCCAGAGTAGGAACTTCGTTCCATAGTTTTGGCCGCAAAAAGCTTTCAATCTGGGACAGTCAGACAGACACAAAGCGAAGATTGAAAATAGCGTTCCAATTGGTTTCAATGAGACTTATAGCGGGGATAGCCTAGGAACTTCATCCCTTAGTTACCAAAAAAAGTTTAATATGGGACAGTCAAGACAGACACAGAGCAAAAATTGAAATTGGAGGACCCATATTTTTAGACCTGCTCCACAATTATGAAGTTCCCCTACCTTCGGCAGTGAGGAAGCAATACTTTGCATGATGACCAGCAAATTTCCGCTTCGTATCCTCTTTTTCGCTAACACACATCACCCACGCGTAAAAAACCACTCTCTCCTTCATTCATTCACGAATTGTTTTTTGAATAACTTATTGTACAACGAACTAAACCTCGCCATCTATTATTATTAACGTATTGTTATGAATGAAATGACTAAGCTACATTATTGTGAAAACCATCCAGTCATGCAGGTTGCGTAGGAGATGAGCGAATTTTCAAAAAATTTCATCGGTATGCAAAGCTGGCAACACCCGTCACCCTGTAGGACTCTCTTTTAGCATACTCTGAAGGATCTCACATATTCCTGTAAGGTTCGCCTCCTCTGCGGCTTTGGCGATTAGGTCTGACTTATTTTTCGGCCTACTCGTGGATTCGGGGGTTTTGAAAGGACCTTCCTAGTCCTGCCTAGGCCTAAGTTCCCTAACTGGCTATCGCCGGAGATCGGGTAGATCTGGGGGACAGTTGCCTCCGGATCTGAATATTCGACTATCTGCTTGTTCCTAAGTACTTGATACCTTCGGGCTTCGTGGACTTTTGAGAGAAAACACTTGTTTGGATTTTTGAATGAGCAACGGGTTTATTTGACAATTGGAAAAGGGGATTGAATTTTGATAATATAAAGGTGACAGTGAAGCCTTAGGTGGTAGCTTAGTCTATCCCTACCTGACCGCGTGTCGTCGCGAGATTACGGAGTTTCGCGGAAGGCGCGGGTTCGCGACGGCGACGGCGGAAGTCGAGATCGGGTAAGCTGAAGCTAAGTATTTAGGACTGACCTGGCGATCCTTTCTTCAGGTTTCGATAGACTTTGGAGATTTGTCCCAGGAAGCGTTGACGTGGCAGCTACCCACTTCTTCTCCTGGAGGCGGCTGGTTCTCTCGGACCGACGTAGCCTGTAGTGATACCGCTCTCTGTCACTTTGCCAAGTGCTTCCTGGTTCATAGCTTCCTCGTAAACATCACGTAAATTGGTAAATGAAGTTTTAAACCCTTAAAAATTATACATTATTTAAATTTGTACATGAGTATGTGGCAGGATTTTGACTTGTCTAATATAAATGGAGGTGGTCAGGAAACGTTTTCTCTGTCTTCTCATAAACTTATATGAAAAAGTTAGTTGATATTTCGAGTGATTAACATCTGAACTCTCGCCTTTAGGGCTCATTCACCGTTTGGCAAAGGGCAGATTATTTCATTATATTTTATCACCTTCCTAAGTTGTGTAGAAATTGGTGCTGAAATCTTATTTAGTTCGAGTTCTACAGATCGATACCTTAAAGCACAAAGGCGATATGTCCATCCATCTTCCAAATTTTTATTTATTTTTTTAATTTCAGAAAAACTCAATTTTAACAAAATTATTAATGCTTTCTTGACGATTATAGCTTGAAAATTTGTTGAAGAAATTAAAGAGTTTATTGTAGTAAGCCATTATTTTAGGAATTGTGCACTGGTGAAAACTTCTTTTGCGTTTTTTTGAAAACTCCGTTTTTGGACAAATTGCCTTTGTGCTTTAAGGTATCGATATGTTAGCGACCCTCACCAACTTGTCAAAGCCGCCCCTGCAGCTGATCGAGTTCTATACACAGCTACCGGCTGATTATGAGAATCTCGAACGAAAAACGCCGGTTATTGTGTAAGACTATTCCAGAAAGAAAGCGACCTTGAAAAAAACCTCTGAACTTTCCCTTTTGGTTGAGCACACGCCAACCTCGAACCCCTGTGCATTGCATAAGACTTGAGGGGGTCTCCTCAAACAAAACTGACCAGGTTGGCTTTACTGGTCCTACTGGGCCACTTCCGGACTTTCCATCTGCCCAAGAAGCGCAACTGACCTCCATTCATCGTTCAGGTTGCCCCACCTTCACAATGAGCTCCCGTTTAATTGTAGCTTGAGGCTATTTTTATCTTTTTTACACTTTTTGCCAACAATGTAACGTTGAGTTGACGACTTCCGTAATCGTGATTCATTGGTGAGAAAAGCTGCAGTCATGCGTGATGAACTGTAATGAGCTGGGTAATAATTTTACTTTTCCAGGCAGTTTTCAAACCTATTATAGGTGTCTTAATCCAATAGTCATCAGAGGTAAGAAAGTTTGCCGAGGTACTCATTCTGTGCTCATGCTTGAAAATTTTACTCGTTCTACAACAATCTCCCTGTTTAAAAAAACAGGGACTAGAATATGGTGGCTTCTTGGACTTCCCAACATTGGGAGGCTTCATGTCAATACAGAAATGAGCAGTGCAAGTGATGACCATGATATAGTAACATGAAGTCGAGCCCCCTTGATGTGAATCACAGGGCACTTGGGTGTTGAATGCAACGAACTGAGGGGCCTAATTAGACTCTGTTGGGTCGAAACAGATTTTACAGAAGGAATCGCCTAGTAGAAATAGACTATTGCTATTCAAGAGACACATCAAGGGTTTGGGAACTTTAGACTGGCAACTACCTGTTAGATGCGAAGTCTACATGGCTGCCCAGTAAGAATAGCGTATGCTAAAAGAGCCCTATGAGCTTGATCGGATCCTTTGGAGCGGAAGTGGCCTGTAGTCTCCTATTTGAAGCAAAACCATTCAGAGTCATGGAGAAATTTTTCTATCATGAGAGTTATACTCCGTTTTTTTTTCTCGACCAATCATACCTCTAGTTCTTTTTGCTGTTGTTGGTTGCTAATCTTACTATCTGATCGCACGGATGTCAGCGATAAAGTGGTGATGAGGTCGTTAGATCCAGTGATACGTTGTCCTGGATCGTGTCCTGGGAACGTGTTCACCAATTGGTACATAAAATCAATCATGAGCTATCTAAAGAAAGTAACAGTTACTTTGGCTCCTTTGAAGCTCGTCTAACGATACTTAAACAGTTGAGTTGCAGTGAAGATGTAGAAGTTCAAATCTTCCTAATATTTCCTACGATTCCATAATCGGTCTGGTACTACCAAATCAACAACGTACGGCTTCATAAAGTTCTATAGATATTATTAATCGATTGTGCCAAAGGTTTTGCGAATTTCCTCGGACATTTCGTCAACTGTGTGAACAAAAAAAAGTTTCGGAAGGGTAAATAAGCAATTGGTCACGAGCAATCGGCTGACTAAACCCCCGTTTCACCGGCGTTTGCACACTTCGTCCGAAGCGTGTCTTCCCGCGTTGGCCGCCACAAAATGCGTCATGGCAGATTTTGAGTCTTTGGAGAGACCTTCAATATTATATAGGTGAATGTTACTAAGCACGAAATATTATACTTTCTATTATATGTAAACGTTGCACAAAATTAGACTTCTGACCTATATGAGTCGCCACTGAGAAAACAATTGAATTTGCAGTTTCTTCTGGGCTTGGGGAATGTAACATTGATCAGAAGACGCGACATTGATATTCGATGTCATATTTGGGGTCGATCTTCGGTGTCACTACCTCATCTATGTGCCAGATTTAGCAAATCCTTGCCTTGAATATTGATGAAATGAAGATGCTGTACTTTTATAGTCTTCCTATACTTCTACGTTGGTAAGGCGTCACACAGTTCTTGCTGCAATATGTTCTGTAAATTTAATGGTCCTGAAACAAATTTCCTAGACATATGATCCCTCTAAATCCATGCCTGAATACTTGTTTTCATCAGATGTCACTCCAGCTATCAGAAGCGAATGCAATCTTGTTGAGTGAGAAATGTTTTCTGAATTTTATTATTTTCAATAATGAACTTTTGGAATCGACCAAGAAATTTTTTTTTTTTAACACCCCCTCAAAATTTGATGGTTTACGTTTCAAGGTACGTACGTAGAATCCAAAAATCGAATAAGAATTTGGCCGTCCGTCCGCCGTACGCGGCACTTTTGCCACTTAGCATTGACCGATTTTGATGAAATTTGGTATGTAGGCTCCATTTGGGGTCTAGTTGTGCCCGAAGCTTTTGGTTTATGTAAGTCACTTCTAAGGGTTCAAAAATGAATTTTGAAATTTTGAAAACGCCCTAACTCAAAAAATTTCGATATAAAGGTATTGTTTTTTTTTTCAATTTAAGATTCTATAGAATTTTTAGAATTTTTTGAGACCACCCGGAGCTCTGAAGGACAAACCGTTCGCTCCCTACGAGAATTTAAGGGTTGGACGTACAATAATTCAGAAAGACGAGTGTGAATCGCAAAAGAGGCCTAATCTCCGTTAAAATTTTAGTTGACCAAAATGCGATCGATGTTTTTCTTCATGTTGGATGGTTGGTGGCTTTGCAGACGAGTGATCAATATAGAAAAATAATAAACCATTGTGTAATAATTTGCAGCGTTTTTGATTCCTTGGTGCACTTTTCACTTCTCTATCTTCAAACTTGAACATTCTAGTTTCCAGTGTTACAGAAATAGCCCGTCCTTGGATTCATTAACTGTTGTCTGCTCTTGAGAATTTTTTTTCCTCTGATTTGTGTGGTCTATTACCTCTCTCCCCTCCTCCTTGAGTAAGGTCAACTCTTCTGACATTCAGGCCTTCTCCACTATTATAGCCTAGTGACAAGATTCTTGTTTATGTTAATAGTAGATGGTATTACTTTCATTCGCAGAGACATAAGCATCGCAGAGCAACTTGAGCTCAACTTTTGGATAGTGAAGTGATTTTGATTTGATCAACCTCTAGATGAACTAAGCTATGAATTCCATCTGTATATGATTTGGGTGTGTCATCAATTAATCATCTGCAGCTGTTCATAATTATTCTGATGGAAGACTTTCAAACCATTGAAGAAGGTAAATTTTGGATCAAAAGAACTTCTCGAACTTTCAATCCTGTCTCGAAACGGAACCTCCAGTTAAAAGGTTAAAAGCGACACTGCCTCGTCGGGAAAGATCAGCGGAAGGTGAACGCACGGAGCCAGTCGTGGTAGAAGCTCAAAGACCTTGCATAACGTGAACGTCTCCCATCTCAATATCCAGTCACGTCAAGTTGGGTTTGAGGCGCCAAAGTGCGGGGGATGACTGGAAAGTCGGATGTGATGTGGACCGCCTCCAGACGGAGATCATCCAGAAAGGTTGGGAGGATGTTACAAGACATAAAGGTTAGCCATTAGACCAGAGGTATTTAACCTTCTAGATGAAGAACATTCAACCTTGGAGAGGAACTATAAGTCCTCAGTTACAATTACATCCCTTTCTTCCTACAGCATTTCGAAGTCCTAGAAACGATCTTTTCGATGAACTTATTAGCCAAAAACTGGTTCTAACCAAATTCTTACAGTACAAAATAATATGATATAATCAACCATGGTTTTACTGTTTTTACAATTTATGATAGAAAGTTAACCCACGGTATAGGAAGCCTGAAAGGAATATACAAATTGTGAGTATTCAGCTAAACACTTGAAGGCTAGAACGATAAAAATATCCTTTGTGAAATTACAGTGTGACTAAATAAGAGAAAATTTCAAAAGTCGGGAAGAAAAAGGCGACTGGCTTCAGTCGACAAAACCTCCTTTGTACTACAGATTAAAACACGTTCTAATTGAAGTTTGAATAATAATTATCTGAGACCATCCCCAACTACTCTTCATTTTTAAGAAAAATCTGGAACATCCAAAAAACTATTGTAAAAAAAAAAAGCTGGAACGTTAGAAATTGGTCCGATGGCGATGAAATTCATTGGGACTACTAGATTATAGATAACAAAAACCCTGAAAATTTCTTCTAAATCTAAAAATTTCAAAATTTCCAAGTCAGTCTACGATTTTGTATTATGCGCTTTCGTTAGAAATAGGATGTCATTTGCCGACTGACTGAATAAATACATTGAACCAAAATTGTTCAGAAAGCTTTGAAAACTTCAAAGAAATTGGAATGCCAAAATATCTGATACCTAATAGAATTTAATACCAATCCCTCAATATTCATTGCAAAGTGTAGCGATGCACCTTCTTTGTACTGCACTAACCTAGTTAGTGCAACATGTACCTACTCGTAGAACAAAATTTGGGTCCTCAAAAATCAATGTTTTTTGAGTACCCAAATTTGGTTCTACGAGTAGGTACATGTTGCACTAACTAGGTTAGTGCGGTACAAAGAAGGTGCATCGCTACACTTTGCAATGAATATTGAGGGATTGGTATTAAATTCTATTAGGTATCAGATATTTTGGTATTCCCATTGATATATTACATAAGGTGATTTACAGCAAGAAGGAAAATACGCTATATATACGTTATAAATACGCTATTTTCCCAACCATATGCGGAAAACAGTTCTCTTGGATGGCTACAAATTACATAATTTAGTATTTCCACTAGACTAGCCGGTAAAGTTGAAAGAAATTGTGGATGAAACATTCTCATTTCCTCTCTACGAGTACTGGCTGCTTCCTGTTAGGATTTCTCCAGTCACCGTAACATCCTCCTGAGTTTCTCACATTCCGATACGAATCCCTGTAGATCAACTTCTTCCTCGTGGATTTGCGAGGCAATTTAGGTACACGGTGTATCAAATCAAAAAGCACTGTTGTAATATTAGGTACCAAGGTTTTCATTTACGTAAATTAGCAGCACTAGAAGGATCCGTCCTGGAAATGGTTTTCTGAGTTGACGATGAGTTATCTTGGTTTATTATTTTCAATGATGAATCTTTGGAATTGACTAAAAAACGCTGCAAATCATTGCTCAAAGGTTTATTATTTTCTGTATAGATCATCCTTCTGTATAGATCACTGGTTCTCCATCAGTAGCACCTACCACCATCTGTATTCTCCCTTGACCTCCCCTCTCAAATTTCAGCTCCTGCGTTCAATAGGATTGAAAATGGCTTCGGAGCTCACTCAGCTGATCAGTGATCAGAAGAGTGAAGAAGATCTCCTAGAATGCTGGAGACGCCTGGAAGAGCACTTCCATTCAATAGGATTGAAAATGGCTTTCGAGCTCACTCAGCTGATCAGTGATGTGAAGAGTGAAGAAGATCTCCTCGAATGCTGGAGACGCCTGGAAGAGCACTTCCATTCAATAGCATTGAAAATGGCTTCGGAGCTCATTCAGCTGATCAGTGAGCAATGATTTGCAGCGTTTTTTACCTACAAACATTGTTTTACCTACCAATTTTTTTTTACCTACCAACTATTGGTAGGTACTACCTACCACACTATAATGGCTTCACACCTTCACAATCAAGTTCATTAGAAAGAACTAAACGCTTCACACTCGATTCGAAAAATAGAAAGCTTGATATGGAAATTTGATTACTGGTTACGCAGAAGGCAAAACTGAATACAACTCGAAGAAATGAACAGCGATCGCATTTTAGTCAGATAAAATTTGAACGGCGATTAGACCTCTTTTGCGATTCACACTCATGATTCTGTTTTATCGAAGGAAAACCTTCAAATACTCGTAGGGACCGAACGGTTTGTCCTACAGAGCTCCGGGTGGTCTCAAAAATTTTTAAAAATTCTGTACTATTTATAATTGGTGAAAAAACGATACCTTTATTTCGAGAGTTTTCGAGCTAGGGCACTCTTGAAAATTTCAACCCTTAATTTTCACCCCTTAGAAGTGACCTACATCAACCAAAAGCTTCGCGGCACAACTAGACCCCAAATGGAGCCCATATACCAAATTTGAACCAAATCGGTCTAGTGTTGCTAAGAAAAGTGCCGCGTACGGCGGACGGCGGACGGCGGACGGCGTACGGCGGACGGCGTACGGCGTACGGCGGACGGACGGAAATTTTTTTATTCGATTTTCGGATTCTACGTACCTTGAAACGTAAAACATCAAATTTTGAGGGGGGGTTAAAATTTTTTTTTTCTTGCTCGATTCCAAAGGCTTATTATTGAAAATAATAAACCAAAAGAATCCAAAAATCGAATAAAATATTTTTTTTATACATGGACACAATACACAGCTCTTACTTATTTTGACTCATGGAAATTTCATTTGCAGGGTGTCTAGTGTGTGGGCCGGCGTTGACCTACGACTACTATGGATACGATGACTCGTGGAGTTCAGGTGAGTGGTTGACA
Organism: Apolygus lucorum; assembly: GCA_009739505.2. Lineage (NCBI taxonomy): Eukaryota > Metazoa > Arthropoda > Insecta > Hemiptera > Miridae > Apolygus > Apolygus lucorum. Next base: position 21,207,704 of record CM019173.2, read on the forward strand.
TCCTCAATTCCTTCACCTTCACTGTTTCTACTTTCAACAATTAATAAATTGTTGAAATGGAAAGTAGGTATTGCAATCGACACGGAATATGCTGGGTATTTAGAATGTATGGGACCTGCCATCATTTCCTTTATTTTTGCACATGGAAAAAGAATTCAAACAATAAACATCACGAGGAATGCGCATGCGCATCCACGGATTTTTCTATTGGGGACCCATGTTTTTTACGCAGATTCGAATTCTACACAAAATTGCAGAAAATTTTAACTCGTTTAAGCTTTATTTTCTCTCCTAAATTCGAATGTACTTTTGTTTCCGAGTCTACCAAGGTAGCGGAAGCTTTGTTTTCACTTTTCAAGATTGAAAAATCAACAAAAATCGACTCCAAAATCAAAATTTTTATTAGCGTTTTACGTTTTAGACCTTCTTGAACAATTTTGGTTTCGTGTCTGTCACGAAAACTGTCGACCTCGTTGGAGCTGACCATCCTGTTTCTCTCCCTCGGATGATGGAACTGGCTCTTCCTTACTAGCTGGTCTGCAGGGGCCAAAATTGTTCAGGAAGATCTAAAACGTAAAACGCGAATGAAAATTTTGATTTTAAAAGTAATTTTTATGCATTCGTGAAAAGTGAAGCAAAAAACAGGGTTGTTAAAGAAGGAAAGAGGGTACATTCTGGTGCATTTGGTACACGCGTAATCGCAAAAATGTCGAATTGAAAAGCAATAATTTATTTGCTTTATTTCTACTCTAAGCAAAACAAGATGCTTGTCTTTTTGATTTTTGTACTTACCTAATTACTAAATCAGGATGAACCAGCTCCTTTCATCGTTTTGAAATTCCAGGAGATCTAGCCGTTAATCCGTTGAGTGGTTCCAAAAGAGAAATGGGGGGGTGTTTCATGTTTCGACATCTCAGATCTTTCATAACCTTCTTGATGTCTTTCAAATCCTTCCGAAAGGGGAGCTAAGCCCAAGAAAGTGCGGCGGATGCACTCAAGAAGTGACATCCACGGTTGATCGGTGGTCGTCAAGGGTCGGGTAGTTTCTAGGGTAATGGAGACTAGTTGAAGACATCGTAGTGCCGACATCGAAGAGGTTTTTCAAGATTTTGGGACTGCCTACTATTAAAGTGTTAATTCAGTTAGTTGATTAATTAATAAGTTGAATAACCAGTTGTTTTCTCCGTTCCATGAAAAACATCCTAGGAGCTCAAATCAATGTAATAGTTATATCAACTAAATGGCCAACTTCGGATTTTTTGTGTGCGAATTATGCAGTTCGTAATGACAAACAACTTTACTATTATAGTAGATGAGAAAAATTTGTGTTTGTGTGGAAGATCAAGCAAAAAAGTCGGTATTCCAAAATAATTATTTGTCCCCCACTTCGGGTTTCAGAGACTGGACAATTTTGGTTCCGTGTCTGCCTGTCTATCAGTCTGTTGATCTATGTCGGTCTGTCTGGTCAATTCCTTGTCCCGGGCAATATGAAATAATTCCAGTTTTGAAAACATTTTCACGCTCAAACGTGATTTTCTCAAATCATCAATTTCTTTCGTTAATTGCCCAATTTTCCTCAAATATAGAAGGTTTGACACAGGTCTTAAGGGGGTTAGTCGGTCGCGTTTCGTTCCTCGTTCCGGGTTAGTATTTCTTGAGATTACCGGCGCTCAAAGTTTAAAGGTTGTACCTAAATTTGATATTTTCAAGTATTTTCGAAATTCATTAGTGCAGCAGCCTATAGAATTGAAAAACTAAAAGATTGCTGCTCAAATCATCAAAATCAAACTATAACTGCCAGAGAAAAATGGGAAAAACCGAACTGATTAAACGGGGTTTCCCATTTCTCCCCTAGGCTGCTGCACTAATAAATTTCGAAAATCCTGGAAAATATCAAATTTAGGTACAATTTTTAAAGTTAGAGTGGCGGTAATCTAGGGAAATACTAACTAGGAACGAGGCACGAACGGCGACCGACTGAGACCCCCTTAAAATGATTGCTTATTATTTTCATCGAAATCCGGCAAGTTAGAAATACAGAACATAATATGCTGTATTTCTCATATTATGAGAAATATAAAAGAGAAAAGTCGTCAACAAGGTCTGGGACAACTTCTCAACCGTATTCAGAAAACTGTCAACGTGATCGCGAATATTAAGTTACACTTGGGGAATAGCCATTTGGCACTGCACTAACACTCAAATAATTTTTGACCTCCTTCTAAACGTCTGATGAGGAACAATTCAAATACGGTGTGTCATGAGAACGGACTTTTTTTTTGTTTTACTAGATACAATTTATGTTACGCCATACCACCCACTTGACAAAATGTTTTCGGTTTCCGAGGGTAAAGAGAGTAGTGTGAGCTCTTTCACACGTGATGTTCTCCATTCCGCATTTTTCCCGCAGCATTGCCAATTACTTGAGAAATGTCCCAAAGGGAGTTCCCTCTCTTTAAAATATGGAATCTTTTTTTATTTTTATTAATTTAAATTCCATTTACAATGCTGAAGGTACAAACTATCTTACATTATTATACGTTACTTATTGGGTATAATAGATTTACTACTAGTAAAAAACGCCCCCTGTGGTCCGCACACTAGGTGTGGCTTTGAGGCCTATCTACATTTGGAATTTTATTCGTCCATATGGGCACAGCCGGTGGTGGAGGATGAGTATCTATGGCTATCATTATTTTAAAAACTTGAAGAGAATTAAAAAAGAAAAAAAAAACACTAGTGAGGTGGTAGCTTGAAGCTTGGGTTTGCCAGATAGTGTTTCTTTAATAACAATTTTATTTTTTGAAACTCAACATGAGCGATGCAGTCTACCGTCGATATTCGCAACTCTGGTGGGAAAGTTTTAATTCTAAAATGTCTTGGTAGGGGAAAAGTTTTGTGCTGCCGTCGTTTTCAATTTAGGAACAGCCAGACCGGCAGAAAACTGCTTGTGAAACGCATGTGTTGGAGCTTTTCAAAGTTTGATAGACGGCACTCTTAGCTAACATACCTCCCAGTCTCAGCAATCGTTGTTCTATGAACAGGGGTGATTAATGTGCTCTGAAGTTGGCTTTACGTACTGCTCTTATAAAAAACTTTTGTAACACTTCTATTCTAAGCAAGGTTGACGGATTTGGACTACCCCATATAGGAACAAAAAGGAGGGCCGTTTTATTAGGAGGGCCGATCAATAACAAGAACTGGATAAGAGTACAATAAACAAGTCCTCCTCAGAAACGAAAATATATAAATGCATTTCCTCAGCTTGACTGAAAGAGCTGAGATTTGCTGCCCCAATTTCAGTAATAGATGGTAATGCCCAAGTACTTCACTTTCATCGATCGACACAAAAAGGGCTGATGTTGACAATCTTGCTCATGAATAATCTTCCTTGAAGGTTTCTTTTATATCTACATCTCCTTAGAGACAGCAAATGACAAGATATTCCCGAGCTCCCCCACACCAATACAACATTTTTTAGACAGAGACAACCAACACACACACATACACACTTCACCAGTAAACGCATTATCACCGTTTTTTGTGAGCCACGTCCGAACCTCCTATTCAAGTCACCACGGACCCCGCAGGTCGGATTCGCCTCTTCATCCACAGCCATTCATCGATGTTCATTGCTATCTTACTGTTATTATGACACCGTCTATACATTCAGGCAACTTCGGACATCCTGGATACTGTAAGTTTGTACTTCGGATATACCTGGCAACTTGGGTACCAGTGGTGAAGGGAAAGGTTCACCTCTGCTATCAACTCGCAGGTATATCTTTAGTGTTTTGTCCTAGAGGATCTAGGCGCTTGGGTGGTCGGGCTCACCAACTAGGTTAATGAACTCGACAGCCCAAGCTATCGCACGAGTTGTTGGGGGGGTTGAATTGAAAATGAATATTGGCTGAAAAGAAAACAAGACAAAAGTCGAAACACAGATAAATTGTAAAGAAAGGTATTTACCTGTGAAGAATTTAGAATTAAAGATGCGTGGCGAAAAGCGTGGTGAAAAAGCGTGGCGAAATTGCGTGGCGACCTGAAGCGTCTCGTGGCGGTTTATGCTGAAAGTTAAAAGCCTGAAGGGCCAAAAGTAAATTGGATACACAAGGGTGTTCCTGCCTGATGGGCTTACGTGGCGGTCCTGAAGGGACTTGTCAAAACCTTGAGGTGTGGCGATGCACTAGCCCCCACTATCAAATTGGTAACCAGGTATACTCTGACAAAAGGTAAACGAAAATACAAATATATGGCACTTTTATTAAATGAAAAGACAACTTCAAAGTTCGTGGCGATTTGCTGAAGGCACGTTTTATGATAAGTATGAACAGACTTTTACTCAGTATGGTTTCCTAATATATCGTTACAATCCATTAATCATTTGGTGTTCAAGTTCAATGCATTGTCAGAAAATCAGAGGTTCAATCAGAAAGTCTACTAAAGTTCAATTTCAGATAAGTTTCGTGGCGAATTAATGTTACTGTTGTTAAGTTTTTACTCTTATGACTACACGTCACTCCTAGTTCATTGGCCAATGGAATGAAATGTAAATTAGTTTGTGCACTCACGTTGGGGCCCGTAGGTATCCTTCCGATATTGTGTGGCGAAGTGGTATCCGTGGCGGCTGATGTCCAAAGCAGGGTAGTACAGCGTGGCGGCTTGGGGGGATAGCTTGGGGCGGTTAAACAACTCACGGGCTCGGAGCTCTCAATGGAAGTTAACTTGGCAGAGGTTGGGAGGGGAGTAGTGTCGTCCAGGCCTGACCCGAGGTTCCGTCTTCTCTCCCCCCTCCTCCCGCGAGGTGGTGTTGGCGGGGGCGGCGGTGATGGTGGGGGAGAAGCTCTTGCCGCTTCTCCGGCCGGAGGGGGGAGGGCGCGCGAGATGTTGGTTGGCGCCTCCTGATTGGGCCACGTTGACGTCACCTACGAGTCAGGCCGAAGGGGGTCGGTGGCGTTGACCCGGCCCCACCCTACTGGAGTAGCGTTCCTGTGGGCGGGAGCCCACAATACAATTCCACTTTCCATACCCAAACAAAAGGGAGAAAGGAGTGAAGCATCGTAAACAACATCTGCCAAGGTGGGTGGGCAGTTCTGCTTTCTCACTCATAGGCATTTCTACTTGATGTAAAATTTATTGATATTAACACAGCAGAAACTCCGATGAATTTTCCAATTGAGAATTTTCCCCCCATTTGTTGTTCATATTGACAGTTAACTTCTTAAATCAGCAATGATCAACAAGACGAAAAAATTTTTTGCGATTATGTTGACGTACTTTTCAAATTTTAAACCGTGGTGTGCCTTCAAATGACTAGATTTCGATGAATTCAATTGTCTATTATTTTATAGTTTTACGTTGTGTGTTTTTTTTTGGTTTTATTCTATGTAGGTATTTATTTTTAAAATTTATTTTTTTTTATATGTTTTAATAAATTTAATTATTTTTTGGTTTATTAGGTATTTTTTATTAATGAACCATTGGAATCGAACAAGTGAAATATTTTAATCCCCCTCTTAAAATTTGATGATTTACCTTTCAAGGTACGTAGAATCCGAAAATCGATTAAAACATTGTCCGTCCGTCCGCCGTACGCGGCACTTCTCTTAGCAACCATGGATCGATTTGCTTGAAATTTAGTACCTATATGAGCTCCATTTGGGGTCTAGTTGTGCCGCGATTTTAATAAAAACAATTCTCTCATATTTTTCCAGTCAGATCGGTAGATCACAAAAAATTGATGTTACATTTAAAATGTATTTCCATGAAAATTAGTCTGACAATCAATATTATTTGAACTTCAATCGTCAATCTACCAGAGTGAATTGTACACTATATACAGCGCGTAGAGAAGAAAGCGGCACAATGATGAGGCATTTTTTCAAATTTTATTACGGATGTATTATAGTAAGAAAAGATCGAATCGGTTGAATGTGCGCCTCGAATGAAAAAAATAGGTTTCGGAAATCAATTTTGGTATTGAGTAAAGAATAATATCGTAAAAATACAAGAGAAGGAGAAAACTGAAGATTTATAAAGGCTCGCTTGTGGCTTCTCCATTGAGAATAGATCAAAATAAAAGGAGAATGCCTGCACGGAAAGTTCCGGGGTATTTGTGACTGATTTTTTACGATAGGATGTTATCCGATAAAATCGGTCCATCAATGTCTTTTCTTCGGCTGGATTTCATTGATTTCAAATCGTGACGTTTCTTTTATAGTTTTGATTGTTCGAAGGAGGCTTTGAGAATCGCAACTTGGTATAGTGGGAAAGCTGTGGAGATTACTGGTTTTGGAGAAGGAAAAGTGAATTGGGGAGATTTCGATTTCACGAGAGGGCCTTTCCGACATTAAAATTTTTTTCCCCCCTGGTATTCATTGTTTGCTTTTTACAGATGATTTAATGATTTTCCGTCACGTCACTTCACATGCACACTGCATTGCTAGGGGCCATTTATATACTATAGTATTATGTTTTGTGGGCTGGGGCTTTATGCTCTGCGCACAGGCTATTCCTTAACCCAACAAATGCTCAGTTGTCCACATCAATCCTCTGAGTGATTGACAGCGAGCTTTGCACAAGACGTGAGAGGATCGACTTGGGTGTCCGTTCTGACTCACAAATCACTTTTTCTGCTCCCATTGGTGACATTTTTTGCAGAACTTATGTTTCCTTAAGCCAGGGTTCAGTATTGAATCTCCAGTATTGAAAGTTGCACCCCCTAGGTAGTAGCACTTGCTCTGTTGAATGAACGTATTTTAAGCCTTTTTTTTAAAAACATTCTCACCATAACTCACTCTAATAAAACTGGCCGTTAATTTCCTTTAACAATCATCCTGTTATGCCTGCAAATGATCCAGTTATGCCTGACAGTTAAGAAATCTAAAAATCGAAAATTATCTAATTAAGCAATCTCTTATTACAAAATCCATTAGCAAATTCATCCCATCATAAATGAAAAGCTAGTTACATAAATAAGAAATTAATTGACCAGGTTGAATTCGATTAGTAGTTTTCTAAGCAACAAGAACCTTTTGCTTCCTCACTACCGAAGGTAGGGAAGCTTTGTTTTCACTTATGTCGGAAGATATCATTTTGCGTAGTTATTTCGGTTTGATATCTTTAATAACGAACCTTTGAAATCGAATACAAAAAATGTTTCCCTAGCCTCCAATATTTAAGCTGACCTAAAAACGAATGTAAAAAAATGGATAAACTCAAAACTTCAACCTTCAAGTACCCATCACTACCCTCCATCCTTATTTGAGTTGGTTGTTGGAGTTCAGGAATATCTAAAACGTAAGTCTTGAGTGGAAATTTTAATTTTTGAGGACATTTTTCTATCCTTCAAAAGTAAAAACGGTTCTTCCACTACCTTGATAGACTCGAAAGCAAAAATCCCTCTGTCACCATACACCATAATTATGAGGCCTAGAAATTTGGAAATCAATTTTTTGAAACGCTCTATCTCGAAAATAAAATAATCAACGTAAAAATGAAATAATTCCGGTGATTTTGTTATTCAATTTTGAGAATCTAATGAAGTATTGTTTGAATACAATTGTTTGAAATATGAATGAATGCAAATGATGAATACAAATATTGTTTGAATTATTGAATACAATTCGAAATTGTATCGAGTATTTGGAAACTGACCGCATAGAGCTCTGTAGGTTCTACCGTTCCCTCCCCATATGGGCTTATGATTGAGACGAAAAAAGAAAAAAACTCAGCAAATATTACACAACGGTTTATTTATACATTAATTTTTTCATTTTTATTCAATAATTTTCAAAGCTCATCCGTCCGCGAAGAACACGAATTTTTCATGTATATTACGCCAAGTTCAGAAAGTTCCATCCAGAAAAATACCATTATCCCAAGGCTGTGGAAAATTTTGCTCACTTCCAACAGCTTGATTTCGTGCGAGTTTCGCAATCATGTTTCTGTCACCCTTTGTTCACCCCACAGTAAGGAAGACAACTAACTTTGCAAGAGAACTCTTAATTACCTTCTAAGGACCATAATTCACTGATGATCACCTCGAGAGATTAATTCGATAACAAAATATTCCATAATGACGGCACTTTCTTCAGGGCTAGCTGGTAGATATTCAAGGTAGAAAAGGACATAGGCTGTTAAAACGTGTTCCTGTTCTCTCTTCAACAATCATAATTATTATCGGCTCTTTAGAAAACAGCTCAGTATTAAAGTAGTCGAGTAGGCCGAGGAATAGCTCAACTACGTATTACTAAAGGTTTAGCTCATTCCAATACGAATACTTATATTGCTCAATCGCCTGAAACCATCATTATAGTTGCAGCTTTAACCGACGTTTTATAGATCAATAATCTTAAGGCTTTAAATGAACTATTAGTACTTACTAAAATGCATTTCAGCATCGAATCTCTTCTTCCACACCCATTTATGTAATAATATGAATCGGTCTTGGAACTTTTCTCGCGGCAGGAAATGAATATTGGAATGTCCGTTTCGGGATCAGGAAGCGAGGAAAATTGCACGACGTGGACCGTGAAAATTGGTTCACCTAATGCCTTTACGTCGTACAGTCTGTTCGTAGAAATGAGGATGTGCAGTGGAAAGTAGCAGATCGTGCTTCTAAACCGGGAAATCCTTCGGAGAAATAATGCAAATTATATTCATTTGTATAATTATTATATCTGTCTAGGCGTAATAAATTAAAAAGCTCGATGAACTATCAGGAAAACAACAGTACGAGTATATCACCACTCTATCCTTCATACCTGACGTTGCATGTTATTTAAATTGTTGGCAAGATAAACAGTAAAATTCCTACTCCGATTTCGGTTTTTCAAAATCTAAATTTGCGTTTCAGAACTTTTTGAATTCGGTCAGTGTCTGACTATGATCTATTCCTTGGCGAAATTATGCTGTATTCTTGTTGTGTTGTTGTTGAATGTAAATGAATATAACTATTATACGAAATCATGGCCTTGAAATAATAAGGCTTCTGCGGGTAAGCCAAGAGATGGTCCCCTATGAATTCCATCACCAGTGGATAAAATTTATGGATAAAATCCACCATTTAATGGTAGCCTGCGTCAATTTCGAATTATTTCACAGATAAGAGTGGCACAAGTCGGTAAATACGTAATTAACTCGTAAAATTGATCGATACCGCAAAAGATCAGCTGTATGAAATCTAATTGTCACCAGTTAATCATAGAGCGATGCTTTTCCCAGCCTAGTTTGGTGGGAAGGGGGTAGTGAACGTGACTGGAAGGAAGTTCAGTCAGCGTTGCGACAAAAAAAAAGTCTACTTCCTTCCATCTTCTTTCTAATCCATCCAATAGAGCAAATATTTATCTAATCCTCTGAGAGAATATATAAATAATACGGCGAGGAAATAAGAGCAACTGCACTCGTTTATATTCTACGCAGCTCCACGTATACTAACTGCGAAATTGTTCACTCAGCATTTCGAGCTTGCATCAATAAATACATCCTTAAAATCCGAGAAAGATTTAATTTTGGATGGAAACCTGTTTAAACTCAAAAAAAAACTTCCTGGTTGAAAAAAAAATCCTTTCAATTTCTCTGGCTGACACTTTCTGGGAGGAAGCAATCGCACTTTCAATCCTCTGCAATCGCAATCTTAACCGAAATATTCCTCTTAGGTATCATTTACAAAGAGTAACATGAGTGAAATTCTTTCATGTCATACTAATGATAAGACCGAATCCAGTGCAGAATTCATACAGACTTTCATCCACCCACAGAGCACAGAAGCGCGACCGCTATAAGAAAATTATGGCTACCCACCTTTTTGAAGACCCAGATTCCGAGATGAACAAATCGAAATGAAAGTCCAGTCGTGTTTGCTGACACCTACGTGCGAATACTTTCTTTTTGTCTGGAACTATTATTATCTAGATGGGCATTGAACATGATGAGCATCGGGTATTTTTACTTTCCTACGTTGTGATCAAAAGGAAAAAAAAGTATTGCAGTTGGTCCGAAAATAATCTGTAACTCGGCCTGGTTGAATCCTACTATTGGATAGACAGATGAGATAGGCGAGAGGATCCGACATGTCTATTTTTGGTTTATTATTTCCAATAATGAACCTTTAGGATCGAGCTAGAAAAAAATATTGTCTGCTCAAAATGAGATAATTTATGCTTCAAGGTATATAGAATCCAAAAATCAAATGAAAATGTTCCAACCGACCGCCATGCGGCTCTTTGCCCAGTTCCCATGGACCGATTTTGATGAAATTCGGTAAATCGGTTCCATTTGGGGTCCAGTTGTGCTCCAAACATTTTGGTTGCTTATAGTAACTTCTTAGGGATAAAAGTGCGGGAAAACATTTTCAGAACGTCTTAGTCTAAAACTTTTTATATACAAGTGCTGATTTTTTTTTTTATTTAATTTAAAATATTGACGATTTTTGAGAATTTAATAACTCCACTCCATAAATGCTCCTTGACGTTCTTATATTGTAGTTATTGACAGTTATCTCACCATGTGGGTTATGTTTTCTACTTTATTTTGTGTTGTTCAAATTATGAGTCAGAAACATGAGTGCGAATCGCGTATGAACGTTCTCTGACGAAAGTGAGCCAAATTTCAGCTGATCAAATCTTTTTCGTTATTTCGAATAGAAAATTTCTTTCACTCTCACTAACAACCAAGAATCAAATTTCTTATTTAAGGCACCCAAAATTCTGGGATAACGACGTTTTACTGGTCGAAACTTTATGGCAAAATAAACTTGATTTTTATCCTCAAGCGACTATACCGAAAAGTCGTGTTCTTTGCAGACCGGTGATCTTTATAGGAAAATACCTAATAAACCATTATGCAATAATTTGCAACGTTTTGTATTTGGAATTGAAATAAATAAATATGAATCAGTAGTAGGTTATTAGAGGCAGTATTAGGTTATTTTGCTTCCGAGTCTACCAAGGTAGCGGAAGCTTTGTTTTCACTTTTCAAGGACGAAAAAAAAAGTTCTCCAAAATCAAAATTTCCACTCGTGTTTTGCGTTTTAGACCTTTCTGAACAATTTTGGTTCCGTTCTGTCTGTGTGTCTGTGTGTCTGTCATGAATTCCTTGTAACGCGCATAACTATACGAAGTTATTGTCCGATTTTCATGAAATTTTCAGGGATTGTGCGGGTTGGTGTGTAGACGGTCCCCTATGAAAATCATCATCCCCGGACTGATAGAAGTGACTGCGCATGCGCAAACGTGAATTCCATGTAACGGCCATAACTTCTACATTTTCATCCGATTTCAATGAAATTTTCAGGGATGTTACAGATTAGTATTTAAATGGTCCCCTATGAAAATCACTACCTTCGGACTGATAGTAGCCACTGCGCATGCGCAAACGTGAATTTCCTTGTAACGGCCATAGCTTCTACATTTTCCATCCGATTTCAATGAAATTTCCAGGGATGTTACAGACTAGTATTTAGATGGTCCCCTATGAAAATCATCATCCCCGGACTGATAGAAGTGACTGCGCTTGCGCAAACATGAATTACTTGTAGCAGCCGTAACTTCAACTGTCCCCCAGGGGTCGCGGGTTCGAATCCCAGCCGAGGCTAAGTATTTTTTTGATCCAATCACATACATCTACTCAATTAATTTTGGTTTATTATTTTCAATAATAAGCCTTTGGAATCGAGCAAGAAAAAAAAATTTTAACCCCCCCTCAAAATTTGATGTTTTACGTTTCAAGGTACGTAGAATACGAAAATCGAATAAAAAAATCTCCGCCCGTCTGCCGTACGCCGTACGCCGTACGCGGCACTTTTCTTAGCAACACTGGACCGATTTGGTTCAAATTTGGTATATGGGCTCCATTTGGGGTCTAGTTGTGCCGCGAAGCTTTTGGTTGATGTAGGTCACTTCTAAGGCGTGAAAATTAAGGGTTGAAATTTTCAAGAGTGCCCTAGCTCGAAAACTCTCGAAATAAAGGTATCGTTTTATCACCAATTTTAAATAGTATTGAATTTTTAAAAATTTTTGAGACCACCCGGAGCTCTGTAGGACAAACCGTTCGGTCCCTACGAGTACTTGAAGGTTTTCCTTCGATAAAACAGAATCATGAGTGTGAATCGCAAAAGAGGTCTAATCTCCATTCAAATTTTATCGGACTAAAATGCAATCGCTGTTCATTTCTTCAATTTGTTTACAGTTTTGCCTTCTGCGTAACCAGTAATCAAATTTCCATTTAAGCTTTCTATTTTTCCAATCGAGTGTGAAGCGTTTAGTTCTTTCTAATAAACTTGATTGTGAAGGTGTGAAGTCAGTATGGTGTGGTAGGTAGTACCTAGCTGGTAGGTAAAAAAAGTTGGTAGGTAAAAAACGCTGCAAATCATTGCTCAAAGGTTTATTATTTTCTGTATAGATCACCCTTCTGTATAGATCACTGGTTCTCCATCAATAGCACCTTCCACCATCTGTATTCTCCCTTGACCTTCCCTCTCAAATTTCAGCTCCTGCGTTCAATAGGATTGAAAATGGCTTCGGAGCTCAAACAGCTGAGCAGTGATCTGAAGAGTGAAGAAGATCTCCTCGAATGCTGGAGACGCCTGGAAGAGCACTTCCATTCAATAGGAATGAAAATGACTTCGGAGCTCACTCAGCTGATCAGTGATCTGAGGAGTGAAGAAGATCTCCTCGAATGCTGGAGACGCCAGGAAGAGCACTTCCATTCAATAGGATTGAAAATGGCTTTGGAGCTCACTCAGCTGATCAGTTATGTGAGGAGTGAAGAAGATCTCCTCGAATGCTGGAGACGCCTGGAAGAGCACTTCCATTCAATAGGATTGAAAATGGCTTTGGAGCTCACTCAGCTGATCAGTGATGTGAGGAGTGAAGAAGATCTCCTCGAATGTTGGAGACGCCTGGAAGAGCACTTCCATTCAATAGGAATGAAAATGACTTCGGAGCTCACTCAGCTGATCAGTGATCTGAGGAGTGAAGAAGATCTCCTCGAATGCTGGAGACGCCTGGAAGAGCACTTCCATTCAACAGGATTGAAAATGGCTTTGGAGCTCACTCAGCTGATCAGTGATGTGAGGAGTGAAGAAGATCTCCTCGAATGCTGGAGACGCCTGGAAGAGCACTTCCATTCAATAGGATTGAAAATGGCTTCGGAGCTCACTCAGCTGATCAGTGATCTGATCAGTGAGCAATGATTTGCAGCGTTTTTTACCTACCAACTTTTTTGGTTTATTTTACCTACCAACTATTGGTAGGTACTACCTACGACACCACAATGGCTTCACACCTTCACAATCAAGTTTATTAGAAACAACTAAACGCTTCACACTCGATTCGAAAAATAGAAAGCTTGATATGGAAATTTGATTACTGGTTACGCAGAAGGCAAAACTGTATACAAATCGAAGAAATGAACAGCGATCGCATTTTAGTCAGATAAAATTTGAACGGCGATTAGACCTCTTTTGCGATTCACACTCATGATTCTGTTTTATCGAAGGAAAACCTTCAAGTACTCGTAGGGACCGAACGGTTTGTCCTACAGAGCTCCGGGTGGTCTCAAAAATTTTTAAAAATTCTGTAGTATTTAAAATCGGTGAAAAAATGATACCTTTATTTCGAGAGTTTTCGAGCTAGGGCACTCTTGAAAATTTCAACCCTTAATTTTCACCCCTTAGAAGTGACCTACATCAACCAAAAGCTTCGCGGCACAACTAGACCCCAAATGGAGCCCATATACCAAATTTGAACCAAATCGGTCCAGTGTTGCTAAGAAAAGTGCCGCGTACGGCGTACGGCGTACGGCGTACGGCGGACGGACGGAAATTTTGGTTTATTATTTTCAATAATAAGCCTTTGGAATCGAGCAAGAAAAAAAAAATTTTAACCCCCCCTCAAAATTTGATGTTTTACGTTTCAAGGTACGTAGAATACGAAAATCGAATAAAAAAATTTCCGTCCGTCCGCCGTACGCCGTACGCCGTACGCCGTACGCGGCACTTTTCTTAGCAACACTGGACCGATTTGGTTCAAATTTGGTATATGGGCTCCATTTGGGGTCTAGTTGTGCCGCGAAGCTTTTGGTTGATGTAGGTCACTTCTAAGGGGTGAAAATTAAGGGTTGAAATTTTCAAGAGTGCCCTAGCTCGAAAACTCTCTAAATAAAGGTATCGTTTTTTCACCAATTTTAAATAGTATTGAATTTTTAAAAATTTTTGAGACCACCAGGAGCTCTGTAGGACAAACCGTTCGGTCCCTACGAGTACTTGAAGGTTTTCCTTCGATAAAACAGAATCATGAGTGTGAATCGCAAAAGAGGTCTAATCTCCATTCAAATTTTATCGGACTAAAATGCGATCGCTGTTCATTTCTTCAATTTGTTTACAGTTTTGCCTTCTGCGTAACCAGTAATCAAATTTCCATATTAAGCTTTCTATTTTTCCAATCGAGTGTGAAGCGTTTAGTTCTTTCTAATAAACTTGATTGTGAAGGTGTGAAGCCAGTATGGTGTGGTAGGTAGTACCTAGCTGGTAGGTAAAAAAAGTTGGTAGGTAAAAAAAATGTTGGTGGGTAAAAAACGCTGCAAATCATTGCTCAAAGGCTTCTTCACTCTTCAGATCACTGATCAGCTGAGTGAGCTCCAAAGCCATTTTTACTCCTATTGAATGGAAGTGCTCTTCCAGGCGTCTCCAGCATTCGAGGAGATCTTCTTCACTCTTCAGATCACTGATCAGCTGAGTGAGCTCCGAAGCCATTTTCAATCCTATTGAATGGAAGTGCTCTTCCAGGCGTCTCCAGCATTCGAGGAGATCTTCTTCACTCTTCAGATCACTGATCAGCTGAGTGAGCTCCGAAGCCATTTTTACTCCTATTGAATGGAAGTGCTCTTCCAGGCGTCTCCAGCATTCGAGGAGATCTTCTTCACTCTTCAGATCACTGATCAGCTGAGTGAGCTCCGAAGCCATTTTTACTCCTATTGAATGGAAGTGCTCTTCCAGGCGTCTCCAGCATTCGAGGAGATCTTCTTCACTCTTTAGATCACTGATCAGCTGAGTGAGCTCCGAAACCATTTTTACTCCTATTGAATGGAAATGCTCTTCCAGGCGTCTCCAGCATTCGAGGAGATCTTCTTCACTCTTCATATCACTGATCAGCTGAGTGAGCTCCGAAGCCATTTTCAATCCGATTGAACGCAGGAAGCTGAAATTTGAGAGGGGAGGTCAAGGGAGAATACAGATGGTGGTAGGTGCTATTGATGGAGAACCAGTGATCTATACAGAAGGGTGATCTATACAGAAAATAATAAACCTTTGAGCAATGATTTGCAGCGTTTTTTTATTCGATTTTTGGATTCTACGTACCTTGAAACGTAAAACATCAAATTTTGAGGGGGGGTTAAAATTTTTTTTTTCTTGCTCGATTCCAAAGGCTTATTATTGAAAATAATAAACCAAAAAATGTTGGTGGGTAAAAAACGCTGCAAATCTTTGCTCAAAGGCTTCTTCACTCTTCAGATCACTGATCAGCTGAGTGAGCTCCAAAGCCATTTTTACTCCTATTGAATGGAAGTGCTCTTCCAGGCGTCTCCAGCATTCGAGGAGATCTTCTTCACTCTTCAGATCACTGATCAGCTGAGTGAGCTCCGAAGCCATTTTCAATCCTATTGAATGGAAGTGCTCTTCCAGGCGTCTCCAGCATTCGAGAAGATCTTCTTCACTCTTCAGATCACTGATCAGCTGAGTGAGCTCCAAAGCCAATCTTACTCCTATTGAATGGAAGTGCTCTTCCAGGCGTCTCCAGCATTCGAGGAGATCTTCTTCACTCTTTAGATCACTGATCAGCTGAGTGAGCTCCGAAACCATTTTTACTCCTATTGAATGGAAATGCTCTTCCAGGCGTCTCCAGCATTCGAGGAGATCTTCTTCACTCTTCAGATCACTGATCAGCTGAGTGAGCTCCGAAGCCATTTTCAATCCGATTGAACGCAGGAAGCTGAAATTTGAGAGGGGAGGTCAAGGGAGAATACAGATGGTGGTAGGTGCTATTGATGGAGAACCAGTGATCTATACAGAAGGGTGATCTATACAGAAAATAATAAACCTTTGAGCAATGATTTGCAGCGTTTTCATCCGAATTTGATGAAATTTTTCCAGGTTTGTCCAGATTAGCGTGTCGCCTATGGTCCCCTATGAGGGTAGTGGAAGGTAATTAGAGATTGGTGTTTTGAGATTACTATGCATCGGATCATCTATACAATCGGGTTATGGATACGAGGAAGCTATGTGCCACACCCACTTGGCATTTTTTCTTTTAATTACTATTTTTCCTAATTAAAAAAAAAATTGATTTCTGTGACTGATTGTCTTTTTGGTCGGCAGTCTTCCTAAGGGTTTATAAGATAGATAAATATATAGAAGGGATTGGTTATAGGGGTGGGGGGGATAGGTTATTGATTAAGGGAATGCTTTCGACAGTTTGCTCGAGAGCGCTTGTTTGCACGGGCGCTTGAGCGTAGTACCTGAATACCTTCATTGACGATGGAGATCTATGAAAGATATCTATGAAGATCTATAAAACTGGAAGAGACAAGTATGACTGTCTGGAGACATTTATACTTATGTGAGTTCAGCTCGTTCCCTTGGGATGTCTTTTGTCATCGCTAATTTCTGGCAAGTTCTGTTCCCAGTTGCTAATTGACTAATATACGATATAGATACCAATAGATAGATCGTAGATATCAATATCCCCATGAGGGGTAGAGCGCAATTTAATTTCTGAGCTAGGAAATATTAAGGCCTGGACGGTGTTAGTTTATTAAGGTGAACTGGGCCGTGCTGCTGAGTACAGAAACTTCAGATGAAATTTGATGTGGAACACAATGACCTCAAACGAGAAGGAGCAAAACTTGTTTCACATAATCTTTAACATTGGTGCATGACTCCACTGTAAGGTAGGAAAAAGATGAAATTTCCTCCAATTTATTTACAAATTTTTACGTTCACTTTGGGAGTAAAGATTTGGCGGTCGCCATCAAAAACTTCATTCGGTAACCGAAGTTGTTCGTCGGTTGCTCATTTGGGACGATCACCTTGGCCCATAGCACTTCTTCCCGGTATAAAGATGGTACGGCATTGCGTAATTCGGTCCTAACGATTAATAAGAAAAGACAATGAAAAGGGGCCGCAGAAGCAGACCTTGACCTCGCGGTTCTTTCTTGGGCATCTTTACCTGTGACAGGTGACTAACTCGGGGGAGAAACCCCGACATCGAAGGTTCGACTGTTCAAGCCCGAATGGTTACACAAGGCGGGTAGTCCCGCGTTGCGACATTTTTCGGGCGAAGTGAGTTGCAAGGTGGAGAATTGAAGATCCGGGTATTCTCAGGGCAGTTCTGAAACAGGATCTCAGTCTCTGAACGTAATCGTTCGAATTATAGCTGAGTAGGGTTGTTTTATTGACCGGCTTCATTCCAGACAACTTCAAGATAAACATAAAATACGGTGCATGTACCGGTTATTGGACATCTAAGGTGAAATTCGAACTTCGTATACATCTGAAAATTCAAAACCACTTTTTCTGTCATCTAATTTGTTGTCTGTATTATACAGGTTCTTGGAAGTAATATATCAAGAGTATGTACCCATCAAAGGTGGCCGGTATGTTTTTCAAAGTGTGAAATTCAAAAGATGAAGACAAATTATAACAGTAGGTAGCTATTGTAGAAATAAATTTTTTCGACTGTTACTATCACATTGAAACTATTCGTTTTAGATCTCATATTTCTCTCAGTATGAATGGGAGAGTCAGCAACATGTGAGTGAGAGTCAATAATCAGGATTTGTGATGTGAAGTACATGTAGATACCAATACTGTAACAGACAAGTTTCATTGACAAGAACATTGAAGGCAAGGATCTATGCAAACTTAATTTACCAAATAGTTCAAAAGAATTTTAGGAAGCAAGGAAAACTGTGGGAAAATATTTGAAATATTATTATGGAATCAGTATCTATAATACATAAAAATGAGATTCGTTGTTTTGTGGTATAACGATTTCAAAATGACAATATTTTTGACCACTTTAACACAGTCAACGCGGAAGTCTTTGTAGGTATAATACAAAGTTAACTCCCCTGGGTGCGGACGCTGTTTCTTCCATTTACTTACTTACTTCAAATGATACACGATTGACCGTAAAATGTTCTTAGTGAAAACGCTCGAATGTCATCATGAATAACTCTACAAAGACGGGAGTAGTCTTGGCACCCACCAGAGTTCGCTGTTTTCACCTATCGAGTCAGGAACAACCTCATTCTCAGTTGGAATTCTGATAAAGATATTTTGACTAACTCATTAGATGTCTAGGTACGTAAAGCTTGTTTAAAGCTTTAATAATAAAATTATGCAAAACAAAAATAAGTAATTATTTTAATAATTAATAATTATTTTCATAAAAATATTTAATTGATTATTGTTATATATTTGAGAGTGAGTAATAGCACCATTTGAGGACGTATCTTATGAAGACCCCCGCAAGCGGGGAATATCCAATGTTTTCAAGCCCGCAATTTGTTACTTTGTATTCCTGGCTATCCATAGCTCTGCCATACCAGCTTTCGGACGTCTTCATAAGATACAGGTCAAAAAATTGAAACTCAAAATTTCACCATGTAATAAATTTAAATACATTTCAAGAATTTATAATTAGTGCTCTAATACGAAATAGGGGAGTGGGGGGCACATTTGACATAGGGGCACATTTGACAATGGCTGTTTGTCACACAAGATTTGAATTTTACCGCGATTTCGTGTTTTTGTATTGTGAAGAAGAAGAAGAAGAACCATTCCAGGTGAAAACCGTGCAGGTTACAAATCATCTAGTCGGCTCATGGCGGTTTGAGTGTTTGGACCCCTCAAAAGTAAGTTTTTTTTTTTCATTTTGTTTTTCGTTGATTACTGAGTGGATTCAGTTTTTTTCAAATGTAGCTCATCCAGTTTGTCAGTCGTATATGTCTCCATGCAAGTGTTTTCCTTGGATTCTTCAAAACAATTCATCGGTCGAGGTTGGCTTGGGTTTTACTGTAATGGCTACCCTCGGGGTAGTTTTGACAGTTTTGCTAGGGGAACATTTGACATATATTTTGACATATATTTTTATATACCTATGAAGTTTGTCAATGCTATGTTGATGTAGGATTTTGAATACCTACTCGACCTGACGTTTTTCAATAAACATCTTTGTTTTGATCATTATTTTTTGTTACTTCAATTCCTACATCCATAAAACTTGGTGTTCCTTTGAGAAAGAAGAGTGGGTACTCATCTAATTGAAATTGTGTTGGTAGTGTTGATTGTTACAGGCTGCAGGGTCTATAGTTGTTCTGTCTGACTCAACATTATTTCCAGATAATGATTTGCCGGACGTTCCATGGTTTTTTGGTAAGATTAGTTTAGAATTATGGTACTTTCTGTGGACTGTCAAAAGTGCCCCTTTCTCATGCCAATTGTGCCCCACCGGTGGGGCACAATTGTCACTTTGTCACAAGCATTTTGAAAATTTACAACAAAAAAATACTTGGTAAGCAGATTGAAAAAGGAACGAGATGTATGTGGGTAGCAAAAATACCGTAGTTAACGATAGAAGAAAGAAATTCAAGACCTCTCGTTCTTTCAACCTTGTAGGATGGAAAATGCGAAAAAGTGTCAAATGTGCCCCCCACTCCCCTATCTGGCCAAACACACTCCCATCACAGCCCTTGGTGGCTTTTCCGGAATGCCACTTTACGCCTCCTATGGTGGAAATTCGTTGATTATTCGCTATCGTTTTCCCAATAATCCATATACCCACCAAGGCTGCCACTGACTCCAACGTTCCAGTTATTACTACTCTACTGGCTTTACAAAACTCAATAAAACTAACCAAGTGAAGCATTCTATAATCTTACTGTGGATATTTTTCCCTAGGCCCGATGAGAGAGTGACTATTATACTGTGTGGAAACGAATCTAGCCAACTCAGGAGCAATTCATTATAGAGATGGACGGGATGTCTCAAGACTCTTGAACTAACAATCTTTGCTGACATAATGTCGCACTATGTAAATAGCTTTTAAGGTTGAGCAGGAGTTTGACCTAAATGCGCGGATTGTTCTGACAAGGACGGCTATCGAATACTAATGGTGTCCTTATGTAAACGTGGTGTCATAACCTTCTTCTCTCAAGAGATACTTCCGCCAGCTTTGCAAAGACACAAAACTTCAGTAATTGAAACAATACCGATAGGTAACAAGAGGCAACAAGAATAAATCATAAAATTTAGTTACCGTAAATTTGGCTTACTTGATATAAATCTGAAGTATTTTCCTCATTTTAAGCACCTCTTGATCTTTAGCTTTTTACGGGTAACAAGTTGGATCCTCCAAGTAAATCACAAGAAAAATTTTTTACATCAACATCTACATGTGTAGGTACTACCTACCCATCTCACCTTGAAAGTGGGATTAATTGAATACAATCTTGTTTCTTCGTTTTTTAATGGAATGGGCGGTTTTTGTTAGCGTTTTTGGTTCACCAAACTCCACCCTTCACCATCAACAGCCACAGGACACTGAGGTTTATCTGCTGGCAATCCAGAGGCAGACCAGTCAAAACCTCCATTGTCAATAGGAGCAGGATTGTGTATGGTATATTTTTTGTGACCTCGATTTATGAGCTTAGTACCACCACAATATATCACCCAGCGCGTTCCTTGGTGGCGATTCTCAGACCGGCTTCTGCGGAGGGTCGTGGGTTCTAGTCTCACAGCCGGGGCGTGTTTTCGTGCGTCCTGGGCTCATCGCTGCCCTCGTCCCAAACCAGGGCGGTGAGGCAATGGGAAGTCTTGAGCGAAATCATCAGAACAAATTCAATGCAGCTCAATACAAGTTTACTCAATAAAAGCTTCAAATACAGGTGATGAAGTTCAGGAATGGCAGTCGGACAAAAATCCGACCTGAAATGGTTGTTTACTTTACTTTAACTTAACTATATCACCCAGTAACATAGTTCATCACCTACTACAGTACTACCTAACAAGCATTTAATTCTGCTCGGAGCTAACTATTGTTTACCATATTGATTCATGTCGGACTCCATAAATCGATTGAAATTCTCACCCAGGACGCCACTGACCAGAATGACCAGCGAGGGCGGTCGGTAGCTGTGAGAAGCAGGCCACAGGCGGCCTAATGACCGGCCTGATGTCATAATCACGGTAATGCGTGACCTTGAAAGGTGAGTCACCGGGTCCACGAGAGAGAGAAAGTCAAGTCTCCCATCTCTTCCTCATGGAGCCGGATGTGAAAGCCTCATGTTCGGCTCGGTTCACCCACTCAAACGCCTTGTTGGTAAACAGAGTCGGAGGACGACCGGTGTTATGCAATTGAGGGATATCTTTAGCGGACTAATAAACCAGCCGATGATTGGCGGCTGACTGGGTCAGGGTGTAATGTGGGCCAGGCCGATATATGGGCGCTGGGAGCCGATAAAAGGGTGGGTAAATCGCGTTTGTGTACATTATGACGGATTGGTTGTAGATGCGGGTCAAATTTCTGGTTTCTCAATCGTCCGAAGTTGACAGCTAGACAGAAAGAAACAGTCCTTTAGATTTAATTTTCTTATTCCTTTAGATTTAAGTAATTCTCCTAAAAAAAAAGAAAAAAAACAGAATATCACAACATGGACTTTCTAATAAATTCTAACGTTTTCACGCTTTTCTCTTACAATTATCTGGCAGTTATTGACCGATTTAGATGATTCCTGTATTTAAGTTTTTCAATTCCTTAGGTATAAACAGACTAATAAATTTCTAAAATCCTTAAAAATTTCAAATTTAGGTACAACTTCTTACTCATTTATTTTTTAATTTTTGGAATTAAACATGTGCATGGGTATAGAGGGATGGGGCATGGGGATAGGGGAGTCACTGGGGGTGGTGAGTGGCAATGTTGGTCCTTCAGAGGGGGGGGGGGGGGGGCTACCGAGCGCCGGTTTAGATGAGATTAGACTAATCAATAACGAAGAAGGAACGGCGACCGACTTAGGACCCCCTTAAGCAGCAAATAGCTAATACTTATCCCAGAAAAATATCTGAGTAGGAATACTTAATACTTTGCACGCGTATGTGATAGGATTTTACGGAAATCAATTACAGTTTTTCTGCTGTAAAATGTAAATTTTTGCACTTGTGTCATTGTTCCACTGAAACGACGATATTACTATTATATGTATAGTAGCTATATACCTTCTACGTGTAAAAATTGTGGGAGAAGGTCCTGACAAGTTGGTTCGTGGGTCGCCTGTGTATGGCCACCTCAAAGCTCTTACACCCTTCTCTTAGCATCTTACTTCAAAACGAACCGCATTCTTGAAGGCCTTTTGTAAATTAGATGGGAAATCCAGTTTCCGGTGACTACCCATTTGAATTACTCACCTCCTTCTTCAACGGGGCTCTTTAGTTCCGAATCGAATCGATACCATAGTTTTCACCTTTACTCTTCCAACTACCCTCTTCAATGCGAACGCCCCGGATAATCGGGTCCTAATGTCACGGTTTTCTGTTTTCTCTCTCGTCTCGAAGGTTTCCGTAAATCAGACCCTTCAAAGTCTGCCACTTACGCTGGAATTAATAGTTGTCGAAGATCGATGACTTGAATCTCGAACCTCATTGTTTTTATCTCCACCTTTTTCTCAAGTGTCTGATACTGTCGAAGAAGTCAAGTTGTCTACAAATTATTAGACAGCAATCACTTTTGCTTCTTTTGCTTATCGAAGATAAGAAATTATTCGTGCCAATAACATTTGAGTTTTTCAAACTCATTCGCATTTTCCGTTTTGGACTTTTCTAAATAATTTTGATTTGATTTCTTTCTGTCTGTCCGAGGCAACGGCAATTTTTCGGGGAAACCATACAATAAACATTTGTTAATTTTTATTTTGTTTTCATTTATATTTTATTTTATTCAGAAAATGTACTGGTTAGCGCCTAGACAGTTCCCTACGAATTTAATTATCGCTAGACCAACGATAGCGTGTGCCGATGCTCAAGAGGGAATACCTTCGAACTTCGATTTATCAGTTCTCGATGGTTCAAAATATTTCAAATTCAAGTACCCTAAATCTTCCTTTAAGCTCCTGGATGATTGCCTATGATCTGCAATGCATTCCGATCAGTAGGAGCCCCATCGTCTGGGGAGACGCAGAAAAAGTCAAATTCCTGGGCAAAACTATGAGAAAAATAATTATCATTACTTACATTTCTAGGCATCACGTGTATAAATATCTAGATGGACTCATAATAATTTAACCTCCATCTACCAAAAGTACCGCCTGCATACGCTCCATGAAAAACTTGATGTTCCTCAAACATCGATTACACAGGGAGTAATCGATTCACCTCCAATTAAGAGAGATCATAGTAGTTTATTCCAGAATAGCTGGTGATGCATTTCATAATAATCCAATTAGAGGGGAATTCGAAAAAAAATCGATATGTTCTGGAAGAATTCACAAGTCCTGATTCGTGAGAAATTATTTTGAAAACGCTGCAAATTATTACCCAATGGTTTATTATTTTTCTATAGATCACTCGTCTGAAAAGCCACTAACCATCCAACAAGAAGAAAAACATCGATCGCATTTCGGTCAGCTAAAATTTGAACGGAGATTAGGCCTCTTTTGCGATTCACACTCGTGTTTCTGATTTATAGTACGTCCAAACTTTAAATTCTCGTAGGGAGCGAACGGTTTGTCCTACAGAGCTCCGGGTGGTCTCAAAAAATTCTAAAAATTTTATAGAATCTTAAATTGAAGGAAAAACCTTTACAATACCTTTATATCAAAATTTTTTGAGTTAGGGCGTTTTCAAAATTTCAAAATTGATTTTGAAACCCTTAGAACTGACCTACATCAACCAAATTTTTCGGGGCACAACTAGACCCCAAATGGAGCCTACAAACCAAATTTCATCAAAATCGGTCAATGCTAAGTGGCGAAAGTGTCGCGTACGGCGGACGGACGGCCAAATTTTTATTCGTTTTTTGGATTCTACATACCTTGAAACGTAAACTATCAAATTTTGAGGGGGTGTTAACATTTTTTTTTCTTGGTCGATCCCAAAGGTTCATTATTGAAAATAATAAACCAAAAAATAAAAAATATATTTTTTTTAAGTCGACATGAATCGGAAAGAGTAAATTCACTAGCTTTGAAGAAGACTAATCTAGAAAATCCTCATAAATTGGAGAGAATTGTCCTGCCCTTGTTGTCCTTCTTGATTTGAGCCAAATCAGAGCATTGAGTCTTGGGAAATTGTGGACGTTTGCTCGTCCACGATTTACTATGATTCAATTTTGTTCTGGTCGTGTTGTCCATAGACTGAGCGATATCGAATAAGAAAAAAAGTTGTATTCCCCCTAAAAAATTTGTTGGTTTACGTTTACGTTTTTCCGTCCGTCCGCCGTACGCGGCCCTTCCCTTAGTTACCATGGACCGATTTTGATGAAATTTTGTATATGGGCTACGATTGGGGTCTAGTTGTGAATCGAAGCTTTTGATTGATGTCGGTCACTTCCATGGGTTGGAGTTGTCAACATTCCCTTGCTTAAAAAATTTCGATATAAAGGTTCCGTAAAAAGGTTTTCCATCAATTTAATATAGTATTGCATTTTTAGAATCGATTGAGACCACTCAGAGCTCTGTAGGACCAACCGTTCGCTCTTTATGAGAGCGGGTTGGACTTGGGATAAATCAGAAACACGAGAGTGAAAAGCAAAAGAGGCCAAATCTCCGTTGAAATTTTAGCTGGCCAAAATTCGATCGTTGTTCGTTTCTTCGATTTCTACTCAGTTTGCGTCCTTAGCAACCAGTATTCAAATTTCCATATGAAGGAACTCCCTGTTTCTTGGAATTGAATGTGAAGCGTTTATTTCTTCCAAATAAACTTCATTGTGAAGCAGGTATGTAGTAGTTAGGTAGTGACAATGGCAAATCCGTGTTCTTTGCAGATGAGTGATCTATACAGAAATAATAAACCTTTGTGTAATAATTTGCAGCGTTTCTTGTTTGAATGTCCAGACCTAACCTGCTTTGAAAGAAAAGGTCAAGGAACTAAACATCGGAATTTCGTTTATAGTCAAGCTGCATCTCAGGAATGTTGACAACATGAACAGAATGCTGAACAGAAGATATTGGGTAGTTTCTACTTCCTTGTTTTCGTTACACAAAAGAACATTTATTGTTCCTCGCAAACGCGGCTTTCTTCCAAATCAAGTTTCACATTTCACACCAAACCATTATAAAATTGTGAATAAGGATTTTCGAAGAGGTGAAGTTCGATTCGTCACGTTTCTCGCTCTCACTTTCTCTGATTCGCCAATAAAATTTGTGATAGAAATTGAAGTGAATGACTGCCTTTAGTAGGTAGGCAGATACTCGGTATTCAAAACGGCATTCCTACTTAACGACCAAAACATTCTAGGTATGTATTACTATGTAATAAATTTTTTTAATAGGAAAATACAAGTTGATGAGAATTACGTGGTTTTGATGGGTCCGTGATACGAAAAACGAACTGTTCCGTAATGAAGTCTGCACGATTTCGACCTTACAAACGACCCTTCGCTGTTAAGTAGTTAATATATGACCATTCATGCTCCACGATTTTCGGAGCTCTCCCATTGTTACCAGTCATCATGGTTATGTAATTTTAACATAATGTTTACTTGTCAAGCATTTGATCTTCTTCAACTTGATTGAACAATTCGAAAGTTTTACAATCAGAATATATTGAAAATAAAGTCATCAGCAGAGTCACAAAGTAACTCTTCAATTATTTGTTATTTTTTGATGTATTGGTTAGAGTTCACAGTCTACAAAGTTAACAAGTTACGTTAAAAAGTTAACGCTGCAAATTATTACACAAAGGTTTTATTATTTTTCTGGAATGCCGTTGGCGTTGCCACTACCTGCTAACCATTTCGAAGAAATAAACGCTTTACACTAAATTCGATAAAATAGGGGGTTGTGGGTGCCAAACATTAGATAATTTGATTACTGGCTAAAAACGCAAAACTGAGTAAAATTTCAAGAAACGAACAGCGATTGCTTCTTGGTCAGCTAAGATTTAAACGGAGATAAGGCCTCTATTGCGATTCGCGCTCGTGTTTCTGATTTATAGTAAGCCCAGGGAGCGAATGGTTGGTCCTACAGAGCTCGATTTTAAAAATTCAATACTATTTGAAATTAATGAAAAACAGTTTCATTTTTAAACCCTTAGAAGTAACTGACATCAACCAAAAGCTTCGCGGCACAACTAGACCCCAAATGGAGCCTGTATACCACATTTCATCAAAATTGGTCCATGGTAACTAAGGAAAGTGCCGCGTACGGCGGACGGACGGCAAACATTTTATTCGATTTTCGGATTCTAAGTACCTTGAATTATAAACCAACAAATTTTGAGGGGGAGGTTAATATTTTTTTCTTGGCCGATTCCAAAGGTTCATTATTGAAAACAATAATCCAGAATTAGAACTAAATCGCAATATGCTCATACGAGCAGAAAGCACAGGGGAAAACCTCTCGCGACAAGCTGTTAGAGTTCATGGAGGAAGGGGCACTATTCCCGGATTGAAGTCCGGATAACGCAATGTTTTATTATTTTTCTGTATAGATCATACGACTGCAAAGCACACGGCTTTTCAATGAATAGTATTAATATTTACCTACTGTTATGACCCACATTTAAACATTCTAATTAGTTCTTAAATAAAGAAGTACAAGAGGATCCCTGAGAGAGCTACCACCCACAAGGGAGGGACATTTCGCTCTCTACCTTCTCCTCGAATAGGGATCTCCTCGAAGTACTAGGCTCACTAGGTAAATCTCCCGCCTCTCGACGGTCGGTTTCTGATGAAACGCCGGGGTTGCCGGGCTAGCCTATGTTCCATGCACTCCGCACGTCGGTAGGGCTAATAAGCTGCCGGTGCGACAGTGCAAGTCATTAGCTTAGGGACCATTCTCTCTTCGTTGAGTAGGGGTTAAAGAAAACACAAACGCCGCATCGAGAAGGTCATTTCCTTCACTCGACGACACACAAACATAACACCTACCAAAAATATTATCGTGACCCTTTCAGTATGGAGCAGTTCCAATCAGTTTTCCCGAAAGTTGTTGTTTTCAGCTCACAGTGGAGGAGCCGGATCAGGATTCAGAGAAACAGGAGGAAGTTCAATATTCGAGGGGGTCAGACCTTTAGATGCATAATTGTATTTCCAACGTTTTCTTACTTTTTATGGAACCCCACTAGGCCCTCTCACGTGGTTCAACACAAACCGGGTTCAATTGCTTCCAAAAATGATTTCCAAGGGGGATTTTCTAATTATTCTACATCAAATTGATCACAATTTTGTGTTATGTTTTGTAAATATAGTACCGCTAATGGTTTTTTTTTTTTTTTTTTTGCAGATGATCATTCACGGGAAAGGGGGGCCTGGTCCAGAGTGTCTGTTCGGTCCGCGCACGGAGAGGACAGCCCACCAATGAAGCTTCGGACTCGTCAGAACCGAGTCTCTCCCGTCTTCCAGGTTAGATAAATCGGAACGTTAAACATATTGTTTAGTAATGCATGCATTCCAGGGGACGTCCCATTGGATAAGCATTAGATCAGTTAAACCATTTGGTAAGCGATAAAACTGTTTCACTCGATGTAATTTATTCATTACTTTAGGCAAGAAATACTGACCCCCCCCCACCATTATCCACCTTAACATTTCTAGCGGTATGGGAGCCTCGAATCTGAAGAGCATTTTAAAATCCATGATCTACGATACCCAACATGCGAATTCGAGTTACCCCCCCACCTCCACAACGCCAACAATGGTGCCAGTCTGGCACCAAAGCGGAAATACGTCGTAACATTGAACTTTCATCTGTTAGTTTTGGTAGGCAGTCCGTCGAAGTTCACATCCGTATTCAAGGTGAAACACAAAAAAAACCACGAAATAAGCGGTTTATGGCATCATGGCACCATGGTGGCACCACTATTAGTTCCATGGTGGTACAGAGAATAATTCATGAAAATTCGGAGGTATAATGAGAATTTTACCTCAATTTCAAAGCTTGGGTACAATTAGTAAGTAGTAAAGGAACCAAAATATTGAAAAATCGGATATTTTGTGAATATTATCCCCCCACTCACCCCCTCCCCTTGCGAATTTTGGCACTCTGGTAAAATCATGTACAACTCGGAAGTTATTTGAGTCAAACACAAAAAGAAACACGCAAATCGGTTGGAAATTGAGGCCTGGGCAGAGTTTACAAGATTATGCACGCAAACGCACGTTTTTTAAGCATTAACCCCCCCCTTTCCCCCTCTTAAAAAGCAAAATCCAAAATTCCGGCGCCGTAGTGCACAACTAGATAGTATTACGCGTCAAACGAAAAAAGAACCACGAAAATCGTTTGAGAACTAAGGCCTGGGCAGAGTACACAAGATTATGCCCAAAAACGCACGTTTTTCGAGCATTAACCCCCCCCCTTTCCCCCCCCTTAAAAGGCAAAATTCGAAATTCCGGCGACGTAGTGCACAACTAGATAGTTTTCCGCGACGAACAAAAAAAGAACCAGGAAAATCGGTTGAGTACTAAGGCCTGTGCAGACGACACAAGATTTTGTCACACACACACACACACACATACACACACACATACACACACACACACACACAGACATACACCTATGGTTTTTTTCGCGGATTTGGATTCAGAATGGTCTAAAACGGATTACTGTGTGGTTATTTTTTCTTTCTGTTGAGTGTTGTCCAACTTCACCCCAGATCGATTGCATAAGGACGCCCAAGTCTTACTGTGGGACGTCCTAAAAAATTAACTCTAATAAAAAATGTAACACGGTATGAGTTCGACGATAATTAAGCTTCTTCGTCTACGACAAATTACCTATATATTTTTAACACTAAAACTTTACACCTCAATTATTGAATCTTCCCGTTTTTATCACAGTCTGAATTTTAAAAATAAAAGTGTGTTACATTTTGATGGTATAATTAAGAACAGTTTAGCACCTTCTTTTTCCTCTTACTACCCCAATGTAACACGCTTGTATTTATAAAATTAGGACTTTGGTAAAAAGGGGAAGATTTAATAATTGATGGGGTCTCAGTCGGTCGCCTTTTGTTCCTAGTTAGTATTTCTTTCAAGAACCAGCTCTCAAAGTTTAAAAGTTGTATCTAAATATGAGACTTTTAAGGAATTTTGAAATTTATTAGTGCTTCTGCCTAGAGAATTGAAAAAAATAAAAGATTGCCGCTGGAATCATCAAAATCGCACAATAATTGCCGGCAAAATGTGGAAACAGTTTATTCATTTATGTAAAAATTTTGAAAATTTCAATTTAGGTACAACTTTTAAACTGTGAGCGCCGTTTCTTGAAAGAAATACTAACCCGAACGAGGAACGAATGGCGACTGACCGAGACCCCCTTATCGTGTAAAGTTTTATTGTTGATGAATCCTTTTCCAAAACAAATTAATCTTTTTCCATTCCAAATTATTCTTTTTCCAAACCAACAACATACCTGACAATTTATTTCCGTAAAGTACCTGATCTCAAAAAATAAGTTTGTTATCAGAACATCATCTTGGAAAGTCAATTAAAATTCGTGTGAATTTTCAGGGAAAAAGCAGTATTTAGCGAAGATTAGAGAGAAATAGCATTAAGAAGGAATACTCATTAGCCTCATCGGCCTCATCTTCGGGAGCCTCCGAAGATATCGGACAGAAGAATCGTCAATTCTTCACAATCTACTGCTAAAAACTTCTCACGTTTTTCTACTGCTAAAATTTTCCTGGGCTTTTTTTTCATTTTTCGTAAAAGATTAATTTGATTCGGAAAAAGTTCAATTTGATTTGAAAAAAGTTTAATTTGGTTTTGAAAAGTTTAATTTGGTTTGAAAAAAGATTCATTTGGTTTGGAAAAGGATTAGTCTGACTTGGAAAATTTCCAAGCATTTCCATAGCATTTAATGCTATGTACAAACATGCAACATTTCCGCTTATTCGGAAACTAAATAAAAGCTTGTAAATAAATAACTTAAATTTCCAGGACGGTATGGATGGCGGACGATGGAGAGATGGCTGGGAAGACGACGCCGCCCCTGACTGGAGTCCTCCTCCGGCGCCGCCCCCGGGGGCGGAGGATGGCGAGGGCCGTCACATCTCCAAAGACACGCTGAAAACCATTTCGGAGACTCTGGGGGCCATCAACACTGTGGGAAGGTACCTCGTCAACTACACCAGGAGTGAGCCAACTGTGGCTCCGCTGCCGGCAAGTATTTTTCGAAGAGTAACAACGAGCAAGATGTATTTATTTCATTCATTTATTTTTCATTTATCATTTACAACTGTCAAATTCCTCCATGTTAAGTTAACGAGTATCTATATTTTGTGTTGAGGCTATTGAATGTTGATTTCCTTGCAGTCTAATAATTCATTATTCATCACCTTCATTAATAAGATACATAAAAAGATAAAATCCACCTCCTACTAGTATAACCTCCTACTCATATAAATAGACGAAAATTGCAAAAATTTTGATTTTGGAGAACATTTGTTTTCAACATTGAAAAGAGAAAACAATGCTTCCGCTACGCTACCTTGGTAGACTCGGAAGAAAAATCCCAAAACTTTATATTGGTTCAATTTTGTATATTCGGAGACAAATCTCGCAAAATTTCCTAAATCGTTGGTTAATTTAGGTAGGAATGGTTTTTTAAACCTGATTTCCCGAATTTATCTTAACCCTCCATCGAGTTTGATGTAAAATTGACTATTGCTATGGCCTAAGGCCATAATGTTTATGATATTTTATGTCTTTACTTTGACACATAAACGAAAAAACGTCACGAAATTGGTCACAAAATCGGTCACATAAAAGCGTTACTGTTAGTTTCGATATTTTATGTCTTTGCTTTGGCTCATAAACAAAAACCTGTTACAGTTAGTTTGAAATTTTATGTCTTTACTTTTGTACATAAACAAAAAAGTCGTCAGAAAATTGGTCACAAAATCGGTCACAAAAAAGCGTAACAGTTAGTTTTGACATTTTATGTCTATACTTTGGCACATAAATGAAAACCCGTCACAAAAAAGCGTCTCAAAATTGGTCAAAAAATCTGTCACGAAAAAGCGTTGCAGTTAGTTTTGACATTTATGTCTTTACTTTGGCACATAATCGAAAAACCGTCACGAAAAAGCGCCGTAAAATTGGTCAAAAAAGGGCTAACGTTATTTTTGACATTTTATGTCTTTACTTTGGCACATAGGTAAACGAAAAAACTCACAAAAAGTAGCCAAAAAAAAGTGGTCACAAAATCGGTCAGGAAAAAGCGTTACACTTAGTTTTCTAATGATTTCCACTAACAACCAAGTCGTTGCTACGGAACTTTATCTTCTTCATTCGTGTTCGTAGAAAAATCGTTCACCATTCGTTGGAAAGCCCTAAATTTATGCATAAATTATGTAAAAGACATAAAATCACCCAATGTGTTGCAGACTCGTATGCAAGCGTTTTCGACATTTAAAAAAACATTTTCCCCTTTTGTGTGAGCGTATTTGGCACCAATAACATGAAAATATTGGACCGATTGGTCAGCCTGCAGTTTCCTTGCCAAATGAAGGTGATTCTACACATTGGGTACCATGTTTTTTGTATAATCATGAAAATGGATCTGTTACTGTGTTAGTGCAGGAGCGCACTGACGATCAGGACCTTCCCGGCGCCATTTACACCATCTCCAAGAACGTCCTTGGGAGAAACGTCACAGACATGGTCGCCCCACTTGTGAGGGGAATCCCCATAGGTATGACCCCGATCGTTTTCATTTGAATGAGAAGGATTTCTACCATTACAACGAAGAAGATGATAAATAATATACATTCACTTGTAATATAGTAAAAAATAAGCGTTTTTTCAGAGATCTTACCTACAGTACTAACCAAGCCTAATAGAGGATAGGAACTCTGAGAAAATCTCTGCGTCGAATATCTATTTATCTAACTCCGGAAAATTAACCAAGTTGTCGTTATAAAATAATATTATTTTTTATAACATGCATACCACATGGCGAAATGAGTGGTCCAATTCATGAATTAATCAATTTTTTACAAGATTTGAAGAATTAATCATTATCAAACAAGATATGAAGAATAAATCATTTGTTTACAACAACATTGGAAGAATTAATCAATTTCATACAAGAAAATAAGGACAATTAAAAAAAAGTTCGTCAGAAAAAAAGCTTATTTAAACTATAACATATGCGCATCCAGCCAGCAAGATTTTCTCGCCATGAATCCAATCTCATAACGAGACAATCATCATCAGTACAAACATCAAATTTGCTTGTAATCTGCGTTATTAACGTTTCCTTTCAGGCAAAGTGACCAAACCTGGTGGTGGAGGGAACTCTTGCAAAACGCCTCAAGGAATCGACGGTACTTGCGAGGACCTCAGCAACTGCCCTCAGCTCCTTTTGGACCTCGCAGCTCTCAGACAGAGCATCTGCTTCAAGAGTCTCTTCGTTCCGGGGGTATGCTGTCCACTGGGAACTGGTTCATCGCCGTAAGTTGGGGCTCAAATCTTTGCTTCCTGTCAAAACACGTAGGTTGATAAGCTCTAAGGACCGCTTATTGATGGAAGCCAGGTGGAGAATCGGCTGCTTCTTCCCACATGGAGACACTGCAGCCTCTTCCATCTATGTATTTTACTTGTTCACCATTTTCGCTTTTTAGTCTCCTCGGGAAGATAAACTGTAGTGCAAGAACCGTGGAATAGCAGGATCTCTTAAGCTTATTTCTTCTTCATTTCTGGAGTCCAGAATCTCTGTCATTCTCCTAGCTACCATAACTTGAGATCTCCAGGAACATTCAGAATTATTTAAAACTTTTTTCGTAAAGGTAGTCGTTTCTGTACACATTGTTTTAAAAAAAGTGGATTTTCAAACTTGGCTAGGAGCAGTCATAATAGCCAAAAGACTTTTGAGTGGAAATTTCATATCCAAATAGTTGTAGGCACCTCAACTTCAAGGGACTGAAGGGGTAGGAACTCCCACTCGTTTCGGATCCGTTCCACTACTACCACAATTCATCAGTCCATAACAACATTTCCAACATCTCTTGAAAGAAGTAAAAATACAGGAAATTTATGAGAAAAAGAAACCAACCGAGCGATAATTCTAATCTTGAAAAGCAATTCTCAGAAAGATGAAAACCTAAACATTTCTAAGTTTCCGTACTATAACTTCTGCAATTAATGTGAGCTAATACTTTCGTGCTTTCCACACAGCTTCGTAATTCGTTGGGGTGCTTTGAAAAGCGATCTCGGGCCTCAGTCATTGCAACGGTTGCCGAAATCGTGGAGCGTGAAATATGGTTCTTGAGCGAAAATAAACCCCATGAGACGTTTTGCTCAGACAACAATCTTTCTTGTGAAAAACTCTCCTAGTCAACAGACCATTTCCCCTCGAAAAATCAACTTGTTTTCGACATTAGAACCGGCTCATATCTTGAAAACTTGCACTTCGCAGATCCAGTTGTTTAAATGTCAATTTCTGATGAGGCTCTAGCGTATATAGAAGAGTGCGAAGCCTCATAGCATAACTCGGACTATACACCGAACTAGCTGTTCATTATTTTCACTCATCCTGTAGATATTAATTCAACTTTCCCCGTGAGAAAAACCTTCTTATCTAACCACGTTTTTTCAGGATTCTGACCACAACGTCGCGACCACCCGCGATCTACGTGTCTACTACGACAAGATACCCGACGGTGATACGTCCAGTCACCACCAGACCATCCTACCAGAGACCTCCAACCCCGGATGAAGACCTGTACTCACCATCGACCACAAATGGTAAGTTGTCGCTGAAATTAAACGTTAGGAAGTGAGAGAACATCCTCGTGAAAAAATAAAGAAAGTTTCGTTAATTGAAACCTCAAATTGTACAATAATAACAAAGTGATGCAGCTTTGAGCAGCACAGAGACAGTATGTTGTTAAATTCGAATTTTAATATTATAGCGCTAAATGTTAACGTAATTTGTCCACTTCTTGGATCACTGTTCTTATCGTATACGCGTATTTCTTTGGTATTTAGTAATTCAAAATATGCTTTTTCCACTGGACTTGCGCTATTTTCCAAATCCAATTTAGCAATTCTGTATTGGAATTAATTTTTTGAGTCAAGTTGAAATTTTGTTAAGAGTCGGAAGGAAATTTCGAGACCAGCTCATTTCAACTTGTTACTTTTCCACCGTTGCCGTGACCTCCTCTTAGAGGAATATTTTCACTAATAAATCAAGTGTGAAGTATGCTGAGGCCACAAGTGTTCACACACTTGTGCTCAGATGTACATTTTTGTAAGGTTGAAGACTTCAAGCGTCTGCCTCTCTTCAGTAGTGTATGACAATCGACCCGAAGTAAATTATGTCAACTTTATTGGGATTTGGGTCCAACAGCAAAATCCTCCTCTTTCACCAAATTTTCGAAAAATGTATTTTCTTCATCAGGGCCTATAACATAGAATATACAATAATCTACAATAAAGCCTCGACCCTGAATATAAAATATGTGTTACGTTTTTTATGGGGAACTTACTCAGAGGATGAGTTTAGGTTTGAACATCGAACCACGTTCGGGAATGAAAAAGTTGTATAAACCAGGAACACTGAAGGAAAAATTTTGGAAGTCAGTATTTAGATATTTAAGGTGAAAAAGGAGGATTTCTCCCCTCATCAATCGAAAAGTTCCTCTACCTCCTTCTCTCAGGATAATAGGTGCCCTAGGGATATTACCATCATCACTGTATTACAGAAAACATGTCTTATTCTTTCAAGCACTCAACGTCCTTTCAACCTCTTGATCGCACATCGGATTTGGGCTGAGGTGCTCAGCACTAGCATTTAACGGTTTTGAGCCGGATTAAATCACATTAAATCACCTTCTACCCATTAACTATGTAGCTATCTGATCTCTCAACTCACCAGAAACCTCATTTTTAGGACGTCCCACAGTAAGACTTGGGCGTCCTTATGCGATCGATCTGAGGTGAAGGAGGACAACACTCAACAGAAAAAAAATAACCACGCAGTAATCCGTTTAGACCATTCTGAATCCAAATCCGCGAAAAAAACCATAGCTGTATGTGTGTATGTGTGACAAAATCTTGTGTCGTCTGCCCAGGCCTTACTTCTCAACCGATTTTCCTGGTTCTTTTTTTGTTCGACGGGGAAAACTATCTAGTTGTGCACTACGGCGCCGGAATTTTGAATTTTGCCTTTTGAGGGGGTGAAAGGGGGGGTTAATGCTTAAAAAACGTGCCTTAACGGGTATAATCTTGTAAACTCTGCCCAGGCCTCAATTTCCTACCGATTTGCGTGTTTCTTTTTTTTTGTTTGACTCAAATAACTCCCGAGTTGTACATGATTTTACCGGAGTACCAAAATTCGCAAGGGGAGGGGGTGAGTGGGGGGATAATATTCATAAAATATCCGATTTTTCAATATTTCGGTTCCTTTACAGCTTACTAATTGTACCCAAGCTTTGAAATTGAGGAAAAATTCTCATTATACCTCCGGATTTTTATGAATTATTCTCTGTATCTTCATGGAACTAATAGTGGTGCCATCATGGTGCCAGGAAACCACAAACCGCATATTTTGTGGTTTTTTGTTTTGTGTTTCACCTTGAATACGGATGTGAACCTCGACGGACTGCCTATCAAAACTAATAGATGAAACTTCAATGTTAAGACGTATTTCCGCTTTGGTGCCAGACTGGCACCATTGGAGGAGGGGGGGGGGGGTTGAACTCGAATTCGCATGTTGGGTTTCGTAGATCATGGATTTTAAAATACTCTTCAGATTCGAGGCTCCCATGCCCCTAGAAATGTTATGGTGGATAATGGTGGGGGGGGGGGAGATCACTATTTCTTGCCTAAAGTAATAAATAAATTACATCGACTGAAACAGTTTTATCAATTACCAACTGGTTAAACTGATCTAATGCTTATCCAATGGGACGTCCACTGGAATGCATGCATTACTAAACAATTTGTTTTCACCTGAGCAGTGACTCCTTCTAAAAGGCAAAGTCATTCTAATAAAAATAATCAAATCAGAGTCCATTTTTATTAGGACTTTACTTTTGAACATGAGTCACAATAGTCATTACGATAATATTTTGACAATGTTTGATAGTGAGTGTGTAAAGGCAGGTAGGCTGAGTTATCTTACTTTTGTAAATAGGCTGAAGTGTGCAGTTAACCTTAATTAAAAATCTCGGAGTGACAATACTGGTTCACAGGTTCATGTAACATGAAAATGGTATGCAATTATTTATAGGGTAGCGCAAAATTTGGAGGTGCAGACAACTGCATGAAGTTCTGCACATTGAAGTTCTGTTTTTCTCTACTTCTACCTATCTAATCCAATCTGGAATTTTCAGAGTGTGGGGTTCCTGAAGCTGCGAAATTTCGAGTAGTCGGAGGCGAGGAATCGTTGCCCGGAAGATGGCCGTGGATGGCCGCCATATTCCTCCACGGACCCCGACGGACTGAGTTCTGGTGCGGAGGTTCCCTCATCTCGGAGAAGCACGTGCTCACGGCGGCTCATTGCACCAAAGACACCAGACAGAGGCCGTCAGTTTCACTCTGTCATGATAGTAGACGTCAGACCGGTCGTTTAGAGTAGTTTGAGAGGAGCTGGTTTTATTGATTATGAATTACGATAGTGGTTGGAATACTTGAGAGATGGGTAGATTCTACTTCTTCCTCGTGAACAGCAATGGATAGGAATGACCAACCGTTTCTTCCTCATGAACTGCCATGTCAGTAGAAATACTTCAAATAGGGATTGGTAGATTCTATTTCTTCCTCATGATAGCAGGAGTACTTAAGTTAGGGATGGGTAAATTCTATTCCTTCTTCATGAAAAGCCATGATAACAGGAATACTTAAGATAGGGATGGTAGATTCTATTTCTTCCTCACGGGAACGAGTATTCTCGATAAATTTCCACGGTCACGAAAATATTACTTCTTATTTATAAGTTGGCAAATGTCATTTGCCCACTTCTGAACATAATTAATGTTACATATTTTCATGTAAATAAGAAGCAACCTTCACATACATACATTCCAACGCATTCGAATCTGTTCAGTTTCAGCTCGAGACAGTTCACCGTCCGATTAGGAGACATCGACCTCAAAAGGGACGACGAACCCTCTTCTCCTCAAACCTATCACGTCTCAGAAGTTAGAGCTCATCCCAAATTCTCCAGGGTCGGCTTCTACAACGACATCGCGGTCATGGTGCTGGAGAAGAAGGCGAGAAAATCGAGGTGACTTTTACAGTATTTTTCGGGTTTGAAGTGATCAATGAGAAAGTTTGCACATTTAGAAATTAATTTAGAAAAAAAAACGTTGCTGAGGGACAATTTTGAATCAATACATCTAAGAGGAAAAAATGAATAATAGAAAAATAACAAATATTTAATGTGGAGGAGGCTTTTCGAAGGGGTCCACTTCCTGCTCGTCGCTTCCTGGCTGGTGGACTCGTAGGATCAAGATCGTCGGCAACCTGAAATTTGGATCCCCTGAAAGTTGGTATTTCGATCCTGACAAAGAGTGTTAAAGGCCTTTTACTTTAGCAACGCCCATATTGCACATATAACTTCCCGAACTAAAAAAAAAGTTTCAAGAAAAGTAGAATCAATTTTATTGAAAAACCAAGGTGAGAAACGTGGAGAAACATTTTTTGAAGTCGATAAAATGTACGTAGTATTTCAAAATGCCAAAGAATGCTTACTCTTGCTTCGGTAATATATATCTACATAAATCTATTAATTTTGAAGACTGTTGAAAATAATAAACAAAATCGGGAACAAAAATTGAAGATATGTAAATTTGAAAGATACCTCATTTGAGGTACACATTTTTCTCATAGATCGACTCGGTTATTGCAATATCTCGTTTCCTTATGGGTCTGAATACGTCCTTAGTGAAAATATCAAAAAATTAAGTATAAGTTGGGATTTTCCAATGGAAAGGTGTTGAATTAAATTAAAACAATAAAATACTGGAACCAATCTAATATTCAAGTTTCAAGCAACTGCAGTCTTTTGAATTCTTTGGAAATGGGACAAATTTTAAATAACTATGAGTAGAGCCAATTTTGTCAATATTTATTGTCCTTTTGTCGACATTTTATACATTTTTCTGACGTAGATTTTTCTTTCTCAAATACATAATTGAAGACCACAGGGAAAGAGTACTTTTACACAGGGGTAATGTTACTTTTTTTCCGAAAATGAGTTAAGCTTGGCAACAAACTTTTCCAAGGATGTAGTTTCATAATACGAGCTCAAAATAGGAGAAAAGGAGGAGGATCTGCGATTATAGCTCATGTTGGATTTGAAATTACTGGAAAAGAAGGGAGAAGGTCCGAATAGAGGGAAAGAAAGGGGAAGGTTTGAAATAAACAGGGAAAGAAAGAGGAAGGTACTCCGTTGGACTACTCTCACTCTCCCCCTTCTTTCCCTCTTCTCTCCCTGACCCTCGCCCATCTTCCACTTTTTTTTGAGTAAGAGTGGATTTTTTTGTCAATAAAACTATTTAAAAATTGTGGATATTTATTAATTTTTTCTATTTTCTGTTATATTGTAAGATGAAAGTTTAACTAATGAGGAAAAATAAAACGACCCAGCCGTTCATGAAGATGAATACGAGTAGAACGCGTCAAACTTTGAATTTCAGTTTTCTCAGAATGGAAACACACATTCCCCCTTCTTTCCCTGTGGTCTTCATTATACATATTATATTATATGTATATTATACAAATACGAACTTCGTACATGTCTACTCGAATTTCTCTTAAATTTTAAAAATTGTATCCTTTTTTTAATAATCTTTAATAGTTTTCTCATTTTTGTTATTTTATTATGTTATTTCATCCTTCTGTAGGTACGTAAAGCCATTATGCCTTCCACCTCCGTTCATGAAAGATGAACAATTTATCGGAAGGAGTCCTACTGTCGTAGGCTGGGGAACAACTTACTACGGTATGATATATGTAGTATATGAACCTATTACACGTACCTAACATTATATGTGTTTCTGATATTTATTAAATTTTCCTACATTATTGCAGGAGGTAAGGAGAGTACCGTGCAAAGACAAGTGGATCTACCAGTGTGGAGGAATGAGGAATGTGACAAAACTTACTTCCAACCAATCAACGAAAATTTCATCTGCGCCGGACTCAAAGAAGGAGGAAAAGATGCTTGCCAGGTAAACCCCTTTAAATTTCGACAATACTTTTAGAAGAGTAGGTATGCTCGTTCTACTCAGGCAAGAATCATATATTCTACCTCGAAATTCGGTATTAACCTGACGAAAAGAACAGGAACTCAAAAGAGTTCTTCTCAAATTCTGTCCATTGGCAAGAATTTGTACCACTTAGTTAGTGGGGAGTGCGCATGGGTCGGAAAAAGTGTTTATTGTTATTTTTAATCTAAACTAGACCTCATTATGAGAATTTTGACACCAACCGCAACCTTCTAGCGTGAGAAGACCTTCTTCTATGATTTTTCAAAGATTCGAATGTTTATGATGTCACAGTGGGCTGGCGTGACGCAATAAACATTCGAAACTTTGAAAATCATAGAAAAATATCTACTCATCCAAAAAGAGAACGGCTGGAGTCAAAATTATCAGGATAAGGCCTACTTTCGATTTAAAATTAAAAAAAAAACGCTGCAAATCATTGCTCAAAGGTTTATTATTTTCTGTATAGATCATCCTTCTGTATAGATCACTGGTTCTCCATCAATAGCACCTACCACCATCTGTATTCTCCCTTGACCTTCCCTCTCAAATTTCAGCTTCCTGCGATCAATAGGATTGAAAATGACTTCGGAGCTCACTCAGCTGATCAGTGATCTGAAGAGTGAAGAAGATCTCCTCGAATGCTGGAGACGCCTGGAAGAGCACTTCCATTCAATAGGATTGAAAATG
The DNA here is from genome assembly GCA_009739505.2 of Apolygus lucorum. Taxonomy (NCBI): domain Eukaryota; kingdom Metazoa; phylum Arthropoda; class Insecta; order Hemiptera; family Miridae; genus Apolygus; species Apolygus lucorum. The sequence goes on from CM019173.2 coordinate 21,247,827, forward strand.
GCTTTGGAGCTCACTCAGCTGATCAATGATCTGAGGATTTAGTCCGATAAAATTTGAATGAAGATTAGACTTCTTTTGCGATTCACACTCATGATTCTGTTTTATCGAAGGAAACCCTTCAAGGACTCGTAGGGACCGAACGGTTTGTCCTACAGAGCTCCGGGTGGTCTCAAAAATTTTTAACAATTCAATACTATTGAATATTGGTGAAAAAACGATACCTTTATTTCGAGAGTTTTCGAGCTAGGGCACTCTTGAAAATTTCAACCCTTAATTTTCACCCCTTAGAAGTGACCTACATCAATCAAAAGCTTCGCGGCACAACTAGACCCCAAATGGAGCCCATATACCAAATTTGAACCAAATCGGTCCAGTGTTGCTAAGAAAAGTGCCGCGTACGGCGGACGGCGTACGGCGGACGGACGGAAATTTTTTTATTCGATTTTCGTATTCTACGTACCTTGAAACGTAAAACATCAAATTTTGAGGGGGGGGGGGGGGTTAAATTTTTTTTTTCTTGCTCGATTCCAAAGGTTTATTATTGAAAATAATAAACCAAAATCAAGCGTACCCCTCATTTGAAGTAGAGTGATAACTACCAAATCAAGGTAAATCTCCAATTTTTGAAAATTGGGCGTTTAGCAATTCCCATTTTACGCATTTACTTTCACAAAATCAAGGGATGTGATGATACCCTTGACATGGCACTCATGATGAAGATTTCACACCATGGTATATTCCATAGTCACAATCTCTGGAAGCTGATCCAACTCCATGGTCTTTGAAAATCCAAGAAGCCTCATTACCTTGCCAAATATGGTGGTTATGTGGTCAGAGAAGAGCTGTAGTTGGCCCAGCAACGGTCCCACATGACGACTCAGGAAAGTTTATTTACTTGTTATGTCTTGTCCATCAAATCTCGTGTAGCGACCTACAGTAGTTTGTATTTGTAACTAGCGTAGTTACCAAGAGCCTGTTTGATATAAACAATAAAAATTCATTGTTCGTCTAGTAATGGTGTTTTACACTTTATTCTGTATTATCATAAACGTAGATACTACATTTTGGCGACGGGGATGGGATCACCAGACGACCTCTCCACAATAGCATATTTTCTTCTCTTGACAACTCTCCCTTCTTTTCAAAATACGTGTGCATTTCTGGTGGTAACTCTCCTCTTGCCTGAGGCCACCCTGCCTCCAGAAGTGTCATCACCCTATTGAACATTCCATCTTTCATCAACTCTGCCTTCAACAGCTTCTGGCTCAATGCTACATCCTGCAACCTGATTAGATTCAACGTCGGTTCGGAAGTGATCCTAGATGTAGTGATTAACGGTAAACATATCGAAATGTTATTTGACACTGGAGCAGCTAAGACAGTAGTAAGCGAGAAGGTGTGGAGAGATATTGGAACACTAAGTTTGAAGAAGTCAGCCAGTTTACTTGCCTACACAGGGGTAAGAGTAGACTCTGGGAATCATTTTTGCTGTCACTAAATTCAAACAATACCTATATAGACGTCATTTCACACTTCGTACTGATCACAAGCCGTTAGTACCTACATTTGCTGGGAGAGTTCAAAGAGATACCGAAGATGGCTGCGAATAGACTCACAAGATGGGCCATTTTATTGGCTTCATTTGACTATGAAATTGAACATCAAGCGGGAAGTAAAAATGCTCCTGCTGACGTATTATCAAAGCTACCTATGGACTCAAACGAGCAGTCAGATGAGGAAGAAGAAGGATACGCTTATGGTCGGAGGATCAAGACAAGGCTGGAACTACTGAAACCAAGCACAGGAGGCCACACTGATACCGATCTGGTGAAACAAAAGTTAAGCCATGACAGGAAGGTGAGGTTCAGAGAGTTCAGCGAGAATCAGAAAGTCTGGGTGCAGAATCAAATTGGAAAGGGTTTCACAGAAGGAAAGATAGTGAAGAGACTGGGGCTCTATTCGTACCTGGTTGATCAGAACGGGGTGGAAAGGAAAAAGCACGCTGATCAGCTACGGCAGAGACAAACATCCGAGGAGTTGGAGGGGGAGAAGATGTAGCGACCTACAGTAGTTTGTTGTTGCAACTAGCGTAGTTACCAAGAGCCTGTTTGATATAAACAAATAAAATTCATTGTTCGTCTAGTAATGGTGCGTTACACTTTATTCTGTATTATCATAAACGTAGATACTACATCTCGGGCATTGTGGTGCTTGTTAGTTGGAGGAACCTGTTTGATTCCCTCTGATTGCTGGATATGACTTGTTGTAATATGCAAACGGTAATCCTCATTAGGTTCTCCTTATACAAGGAGAACTCCCACTACTCTTCAGTCTGAAAGTTCTCAGTCAATCAACAGAGGCTCCCATTATGTAGCCCTCTCTCTCTGTTATTTAAAATTTTTGTTTTTCAGTATAGTCTCTTTATTTTCTGTCTTCGCAGTTTTTCTTTTGCTGCCCACATTACTCGATGACCTCCATGACACTTTCAATACCACGATCTCTGGAAACTGATCGAACTTAATGGTTCTACGCTTTACAAACCAAGGCGTCTCAATACCTTGTTTGACACATGGTGGATATATTATGGCCTTAGAATGAGGAGATCTTAGTATTACCGAATCATTCCATAATTCAGCGAGCCCATATGACTCCACCAACCAACCAATATGAATCCACCAACCAAATTCCTCTACAGTTTCAAAAAGTTTTTGATTTGGGGTTTCAGGGTGATTCAGGCGGACCTCTGATGCTCAAAGACGGCGGCCGATGGATGCAAATTGGAATTGTCTCCTTCGGGAATAAATGCGGAGAACCAGGATATCCTGGAGTCTACACCAGAGTCACCAAGTACACAGATTGGATAAACAACAACATGGTATAATGATGTACATAAGATTTCTATGTACGAGTAAACTGATAGGACTGATTCAGATTAAGTCAACCGCAGCCAACAACCAACATATGATGGGACTTCGTATAATTTATACACGTATTTACAATATTAATTCTGTAGCAATCAATCGAGATTGTCACTGATTGCTGCAGAGCAGTCATAATACGAGTTGTTATGTACCAAGTAGGTACTCGGTGATTTACCTACTAGGTATGTACACGTAAGACTTGCGTAGTAAGCCAGTCATGAAAAGAGGCCATGTTACACGAACATGATCGTTATTTATTAAATGATTATAACCCTTTATTATACTATTAAACTACCGATCAAACATCATTGAATTTCTAATCAACAGAAGAAATTTTAAAAATCAGTCGTTTCTTGACTCAATAATGATTGATTTTGTTTGTGTAACTATTTGTTTTAATAGTTATTATTCGGACATCACAAACACCGAATCTTCAATTTGTTGGAAATTTAGAGTATTATTTTGAGTTACCATAATTTTCGATAATGACAAAGCACTGACTTAAACAGCTTTTAAGGTCTAGTTTTAATGTTATCAGAATACATTCCTGATAATAAACTGCTGAGTACTAATTTTCAGGATATTATTTGTAGCAAATGGGGCAATTAAAATATGAATGTTTTTACATCTACGGTTGAGTTTCTATGTAGGAAATTAAGAATTATAGTGAAATCACAATCTGATATGATCATAATACCAAATAGGTACATTAGGTATATGTTTAATGGTAGATAGGTACCTAGCGGGTTGTTCCACTAACCAATTGAAAACTTATGTTTTTAAGTACCTAATATATAATATTGTATTTGGAGATTATGGAAAGAACAACTTACGCAAAGAAGTAGGTACGTTTTGATGTATATGTGCAATATTTACCCCTTTATATAGGTGCCTATTCAAAATTATGGGGAAAATTCTACTAAATCTCATACTCTATTTCAGTTTTTTACTCTTTTCATTTTCTCTTCTCCCGCTGTTCATGTAAAGAGAAGTGATTTTTTTCAGTTCTTGTGATATTGGATGGCACATCTTGTGGAAGCAGGATCATTCCAACAAGTCGTAGAAAATATGTCGAAAATCAATCTATGAGAAATGAGAAGACGAATAAATCTGAATATTTCGTATGAATGAAGGTACGTTCTTTTACTTCAAATCTTTCGGGTCTCAGTCGGTTCGTTCCTCGTTCCGGGTTAGTATTACTTTCAAGAACAGGCGCTCAAACTTTAAATGTTGTACCTAGATTTGAAATTTTCGAAGATTTTTGAAATTTATTAGTACAACTGCAAAGGGAATGGAAAAATTAAAGAATTGCCGCTGGAATCATCAAAATCGAACAATAATTTCCGGCAAAATGTGGAAAAAACCTAACTGAATAAAAGTTTTTCACACATTTCGCCGGCAATTATTGTTCGATTTTGATGCTTCCTGGGGGAAATTCCCTAGATAGATGCACTAGGTAACGAATTTCGAAAATTTTGAAAATTTCAAATTTAGGTACAACTTTTAAACTTTGAGCGCCGGTTCTTGATAGAAATGCTAACCCGGAACGAGGAACAAACGGAGACCGACTGAGACCCCTTTATATTATCTTCAGTAGAATTTGAGAGCCCCAGCAACTCAGGTTCGTTTGTGGAGCATCGAGACAGCCCCCTATGAAATCCATAAGCTATCAAAACAATGTAGAATATGCCCCGTGGCCTTTTGAATTATCTTCCTTCGCTCCACCTTATCCATCGCTTCCCTCTTCCATTTTCTGACTCCTATTCTCTTCAGATTCGCCACCTCATCATCTTTTCATCTTCTCCTTGATCTTCCCCGCTTCTATATTTCTCTCGCTTTGACAGTAAACATCTGTTTACAAGCCCTACTCGACAGGTCCACGCAGCTGCCGAACATCATAATACATAAATACTAATTAATATTTATTCTTATAGGTACGTCTCTGATACCTCCCTGAATATTCATCCAACTTGGATGGACCCATACCCGCAAAGATTTCCCAGTTAGTTAAACTATTTACCGGTAGATAGCGCGACCGTCATCGAGCATAACATGAAATAAGACAGTACACTCCGTGCAACGCACGGGTAACTGCCTAGTATTATATACAGGATTAAAAGTGATGCACCCACCTGAACCTTCCTGTAAATAATTTAAAACATTCGAAATAAATGTTTTATGATATTTTTGTATATTAAATCTGGGAGTAGTTTTTAGTACTGTGATGAAATAGAATTAGATGCTTTAAATAACTATTGTAATAAGTAGGATCAGCGTTAGTTAACCTCTCCGATTGACCGATATCTCGTCAACCTTCCGAAGATATTTAAACTTTTGGAATATATTTAAATGTATTTATTTATTTATAGGCCAGTCGTTTGTTTTTTTAATAATATTTGTACATACAAAATAAGCATTTTTGTAAGTGTGATTTTTATTGAAAACTGCAAAAAAATTTATTATAAAGGCTCATTAAATAAAATTATGAAAATTGACTATTTACCTGGTATATTTTGTGCGTAATATACACCTGCCTAATTCAACATACCGAAGTAACCCACTCAAGACGACTTTATAATATAAAGGAATATTATTCCTAAAAACACTCTAACTGCCTGTCAGGATGTTTCAGTCACGAGTTTCGAGGAAAGTATTTGATGACATCGAAACGATACAAATAAAATTCGTAAACATTTTAATTGATTTATTGACGATTTAATCTTTTACACTCAAAATTTAAACGACCCGGAATGACCTACCGTTGAAAAATGTTATTATTAACAGTTTTCAAAACGTACATCAACTTTTGAACGAATGATCAATTTTCAGTAAAATGATTCAATGCAACAAAAATAGTGATTTTTCAAGGGAATTTTAATTTCTGAATACTCAATAGATTAATTAATTAATGTTGGCCCCAATAGGTGTTTAGTTGAGCTCCGTGACTTTTGGCTATAAATCTTCAAGTGGTCTAAAAATATGGAATGGAAATTTCGAAACGACCTAGATCAAAAAATGTCAATAGAAGAGAATGTTTCTTTACTTCACTATTGGTACTTATCCCGGTCATTTAACCCCTAATTTTCCACTTGTTCGAAAAATTTGTTTTTTCGGATTTTTTAATTAAATTTAGATGTATTTAGACAAATCTATAGAATATATGAGCAGAAGGATCTTTCCAAGGGCCACACTAGGTAGAATCTGTTTATAAACCCAATTTGGTTGGAGTGAAGAAAAAAACTCGCCTGGTTCAAGAAACTTGGAACATGTTTTGTTTGCTTGATGTTTCCTTTTACTAGGAATTTGTGGTCTGTTGTTTTAAATTAGCTCTTTCTGGACGCGCTTTTCAAGTTGCTCGGATTTTCATTAACTGAAAGCATCTAAAACGTCGAAGAACACTTCGCAACTAAAAGCCTAGGTTACAAGATCCTTTGATTACTTTTTGGTAAAAACGATGCCAGCCAACTACATAAATAAAAATCCGCTAAATCGAAGTTGGTTCTTACCATGTATATAGGTGACATAACTTCGACAGAAAAATGAACTTTGCAGAGAAGGTCTATGATTACAACAACGCAGAGAAGGAATGCTGAACCATGCAACGAGAAGGATTGTGGACCAAGCAACAGGAAGGCTTTTGGATCGGCAAAGTTAGCACTATCAATGAGGACCGTGGTGGTTGAAACCGGAGTGATAAAACGCTGCAAATTATTACACAATGGTTTATTATTCTTCTATATAGATTACTCGTCTACGAAATCACCAACCATCCAATATAAAGAGAAGAAAAAAAAAATCAAAATCACCAACCATCGATCGCATTTCGGTCAGCTCTAATTTGAACGGAGATTAGGCCTCTTTTGCGATTCACACTCGTGTTTTGATTTATATATATATATATTTCAATATAAACCCTTAAATTTTCGTAGGGAGCGAACGGTTAGTCCTACAAAGCTCCGCGTGGTCTCAAAAAATTCTAAAAATTCTATAGAATCTTAAATTGAAGGAAAAACAATACCTTTATATCAAAATTTTTTGAGTTCGTGCGTTTTCGAAATTTCAAAATTGATTTTGGAACCCTTAGAAGTGACCTACATCAACCAAAAGCTTCGGGGCACATCTAGACCCCAAATGGAGCCTACATACCAAATTTCATCAAAATCGGTCAATGCTAAGTGGCAAAAGTGCCGCGTACGGCGTACGGCGGACGGCGGACGGACGGCCAAATTTTTATTCGATTTTTGGATTCTACGTACCTTGAAACGTAAACCATCAAATTTTGAGGGGGTGTTAATTTTTTTTTTTTTTTTTCTTGGTCGATTCCAAAGGTTCATTATTGAAAATAATAAACCAAAAAAGCCTACGTTCGGAGTGATGAAAAAGGCGCGTGACCGATTTTCGCGTACCGTTTTGGTTTATTATTTTCAATAATGAACCTTTGGAATCGACCAAGAAAAAAAAAAATTTTAACACCCCCTCAAAATTTGATGGTTTACGTTTCAAGGTACGTAGAATCCAAAAATCGAATAAAAATTTGGCCGTCCGTCCGCCGTCCGCCGTACGCGGCACTTTTGCCACTTAGCATTGACCGATTTTGATGAAATTTGGTATGTAGGCTCCAATTGGGGTCTAGTTGTGCCCCGAAGATTTTGGTTGATGTAGGTCATTTCTAAGGGTTCCAAAATCAATTTTGAAATTTTGAAAACGCCCTAACTCAAAAAATTTCGATATAAAGGTATTGTTTTTCCTTCAATTTAAGATTCTATAGAATTTTTAGAATTTTTTAAGACCACGCGGAGCTCTGTAGGACAAACCGTTCGCTCCCTACGAAAATTTAAGGGTTTATATTGAAATATATATATATATAAATCAAAAAATCAAAACACGAGTGTGAATCGCAAAAGAGGCCTAATCTCCGTTCAAATTAGAGCTGACCGAAATGCGATCGATGGTTGGTGATTTTGATTTTTTTTTCTTTTTTTTCTTTTTTTCTTCATATTGGATGGTTGGTGATTTTGTAGACGAGTGATCTATATAGAAAAATAATAAACCATTGTGTAATAATTTGCAGCGTTTTCGGATAGTTACCCTAGGGCAATAACACGTCCCTTGTTAAAATTGGAAAAATCATTGGTGGGATGTTGGGGTCTGACTGCTGGTAATTATTTCTCATAAAGTACAGAAACAAGGAATGAGGTAAAGAATGTTCACTTTTTTTTAAATTATTTATTTGGTATTGGCATAGAGCCATTCAACCATACAATAGTTAGAGTAGTAGTAGTGTTGATAAGTAAGTACATAATATTAACCATTCTTTATAAATTCATATTAATGTTATTAACATAACATATTATGTTAATATTATGTTAATAATACCATATTATTTTAATGATAACATATTATGTTAATAATTAACATATTCATGATAATAAAAACGCTATAAATAGTTATTAACTATTTATAGCGTCGTATATTTCAATTTTCTCTAGGCTGAGTATATGGTCCATATTGAAGGGTTGTTGAACTTCTGCGGAGATAGTATCAAAAAGTTGTTTTCTCGGTTGTTCGTATTGCGGGCAGCTGAAGAGAACGTGTTCTAGTGTTTCAATTTCTTCCGGGCATGCTCGGCATCCCGCGCTTTGACTTCTTCCGATCATGTCTAAATATTTCCTTGTCAAGCAGTGGCCGGTCCTTATCCTGGATATGACTTTGAAGTACTTCCTTCGTTTCGGGGTTTCGATTTTGCTGAACCATGCGCGGTGTTTAACTTTTTGGAACATAAAAGCGTACTTTTCCCCCTTAGGGTAATTGACGTAAAAATCTTGCCTTTCGTGCTTATGTTGGCTGTCTATGCTCCTATATAGGTCTGTGTAGAGATATAGTCCAGCTGGGTCAGGGGCAGGGAGATCTGTGGCTCGTCTAGCGACCGTATCCGCCGTCTCATTTCTCGGTACACCAATATGTGATTTTATCCAGATAAAGTGTATCTGCTTTCCACTGTCGCGAAGTAAACTCATTTTTCGTAGGATATCAGCTTCCAGTTTCGTTATTTTGCTGCTTACATTGGTGTTTTTTAGTTTCAACGATGCACTTTGGGAGAAGGTTCACTTCATAGAGGGATCTGCCTCATCTTTGACTAAAAAGCCCAACTAATATAAGGTATCAAGAATTATTTTGTTTTATCTTTGAGTTACCTATGTTCTTATTATTAGGTACGTTTTCGATACCTAGTTGGAGAATAAAAATACCTATCAATTTAGGCTTAAAAGTGTACAAACTGTTGCAGGTAAAAGTCGGACTTCCAAAAAGATACATAAGGATAATAAGGGTTAATGAGAAATTTTCAGGGTTGATGGGGGTGGCTAATATGGTTGCATATGGTAGCAAAAAGTCATCAACATAGTTAGGAACAACAGTTGTTCTTAACTATCTTGTTCTCCTCAATCGTGTTGATGTTGGTCAGTTCAAAAAACCATCGATTCGATCATGAGAATCATGCTTCGTAATCATGTTGACATCAAATAACTCTTAATACTCATTTAAAAACCCTCCTCGACGACGTTTATAATCTTTGTAAAAAAAACAGTCGAATTATTATTCTAAAAATTTGTCGGTAATATAGTATAATAGAGGCCCAAAATTACCTGGACAGGTCCCCCATTGGGTTTTGTCCTTCAGTCGAAGAGGCAAAGCGTTTCCAATGTGATAATAAGGCGTAATTCATCCGCACGAGACTTCCCTGTTGCTAAGGCAGGACTTATCCTCAGCTCAACAGTCTTTTTGCCACTCAACTCCAACCAGTTTCTGGGAGGTTTAATTTTGTCTATTTTGTTCTCGTCAATGATTACCTACTCCTTCGGGAACAACGAGAGGTACCTGACTTTGCCGCGGGAAATTATTCCTCTGTGCACACAACATTCCTCCAATCGTCTCAGATTTACCGGCCAACTCTTCTATGATTGATCTTAGCTAAGGAAAGGGTTCACATGCAATTACATATTTCATATTTTCCTCTCTATCGAAGACAGGGAAGCTTTGACCCGCAAGGGGTCGGATCTCGGACCCAAAAACCAAGCAGCCTGATGGAAATAACTGCTGACTGCTGTTTAATATTTTGATGTAAGTATATATTTATGTGCCATCGAGTAGCGGTGAATTATTATTTCCAAAAATAAATTGTTGATGCAGTAGGTCGCATCTGCTTTAAATTTAAAATTTACGAATAGTTAGGATGTATTTCACCTACTGTTGCTACTGAATTGTGTATTAGCCTGGATCTTAAATTGAAAATATTTAGAAATTTGGATTTTTGTGTCGCCTAATGAAAAAAGAGAACAAAAACGTTGTTCGTCGGAAAACGACCTATACACAATCATTAGAGAGAAAAGCGCAATAATATCCCTGAGGGATCCCCATCTTCAACAGTTTGGGCAAAACTCCTTTATGAGTCGATATCACTAAAAACTTCTTAGAGTTCTCCTCTACTTCCATTTGTAAATATGCATCCCGAAGGTCAATCGTCGAAAATTGCTCTCCACCCGCTATTTGGGCACACAGCTCCTCAAAGGTTGGTAATGGATGCATGTTCATAAGGATGTGTCTATTTATCGTAACTCTGAAGTCAGAACATAACCCGATACGTCCGTTTGGTTTTAGAGCTATTACCAACGGGGATGCCCATTCAATCGGCGTCACTGCTGGATCTACTCGTTCGATGATTCCCTCATCTAATAACCTGCCAAGTTCCTGTTCTACAGCAGGTTGCAATGCGAATGGCACAGGTTTTGCTTTGAACAATTTAGGCACAGCTCCCGGTTTCATTGTAATCTCTAATTTATGACCAACTATCGTACCTCTTGAACTTTCAAACAATTTGGGATACTTCAACATAAATTCATTTATTTCCAATAGTATGCCAATGGGATCCCCATCTTCAAGAGTTTGGGCATTGAATCGAATGAGACCAATGTCAACACTGACAGAAGGAAATCGTAATTCGCAGTTAATTTTGAGTTTGGATGTTGAAAACTAGTTTTTAGAAAAAATCAACCAAGGTACTCTGTAACAAGGAAAGGGGACTTGCTTGTCTTTTGGTACCTATTTTGTTTTTTACCCTCAATGGAATAATGATACATCTGCTCTTTGGCGGCGAATCTAGGCACAATGTCATCTTCTGGGCTTCAAATTCGAATGGACTAGAAAATTGAGATGTTACAGTATTCTAGGACGAGTTTGACACGTGAGGGCGGACAGAGATCATGAGTGTTCTTGAGCTGTAACCTGTAACTAATGAGGGTATACGAACAATACGTTTAGTCGAATAATGTTGAGCGTTCCAATGAATGTACTCTTTAAATCGAGACTCACGTTTACCTCATTCTCCCTCAAAGTCCGTCCGTCCGAGAAAAAAGAAGTAAATTATTCTCGACCTTGCACCTCAGGTAATTACCGTCCGGCAGACGGTTCTATCGCTCCATTCGTATACCTTCTTCGTGGGATTCTCTTTTTTCACGGTAGCGCACAGCCTTCCGCGCACACGGCTGTATAAATCTCGACTAATCGTGACTATTTAACGCAGCGATTCGACAGTAGTTAAACTTAAAACTCCGCAACCAGCTAGAAAAAGCCTCAAGTCGATGAATTATGACTGAGTCGTTCTTTCGAGTTTTCTTCACCCCTCCGATCGTAAGTAACACGATTTTAAGTAAGATGCAGTATTATTTTTGTTATTTAAATCATTTTCAAAACCCATTATCACTTTTGGGAAATTTGAGGAAATTTTAACTTTTTTTCCAAGATGTTTCTGAATTTTGATTAGACGATATTTGGAAAATATTGTAACTACTTACCTACAGGTGAAAATTAAGGACATAATAATAATAAAGATAAATTAAGGACATAATAATAATAAAGATAAATTAAGGACATAATTAAGGAAAAATAAGGACATAATAATAATACTAATAAAATTGTTTATTTAGAATGGTTTCATTAAACTAAGTTCCCTTCCGTGTACAACAGTTAAATAAAACTCGGGCTTCACCTAATACTGATTAGAGCCTTTGCTAAGATTCAAGAAATATGGAACATGCTTCAGCCGCGCTTTTCGGCGGAGTAGAGTTGGAGAGAGTCCATGCGTGACACTCGCCCGTCACCTTCCCTCCTGCGTGACAATTTTCGCGTAGTTAATCCAAGGCTAAAGCATGTTTCATGCTAGATAATATTAGTTTAGAAACGTTGTTCAGTAATGCACGCATTACGATTCCAACCAGTAAGCATGCACCAGTAATGCACGCATTTGAATTTCAACCAGTATTCGATAGAACATACTTTCAGCATGGGACATGCTTTAGCCTTGGATTAACTACACGAAAAGTGTCACGCAGGAGGGAAGGTGACGGGCGAGTGTCACGCATGGGTCCACCCCATTCCTACTCCGCCTAAAGGCGCGGTTAAAGCGTATTCCATGTTTCTTGAATTATTGACTAATTAATTATTTATTTACCTTTCTGCTGCACAGAACTGTTTAACTCAATGTAATTAAGTTAGTATTTTGAGTCAGAAATGAAAGACTCTCCCCCTCCTCACACACACACACTCACGCTTAGCCATAATAACAATAGGCATGCGAACCTCAAATTTTAACACTATTTTAAAATCCATTACACATATATTATGAGAATTCAACTAAAATTAATTTAACTCTTATTATTTAAAAATGGTATATTATGGCCTTGTTTCTTCCTTACTGAAGTAGGTATGGTATTATTGTTTGGGGGGGGGGGGGTGCTACAAAAACGCGGTTAAGGGTCCTTCAGAGTTCAAAATATTATTATTAAAATTATATTAAGGAAGCCCTCCAGATACCACACAAGTTGGTTGTATAGAGACTTCGACACATTGTGTATTTCTGATTTATTTATTCGAGTGGCCTGTACTTTTGTATATAAAACGGGAGTGGATGTGGAAGATACCTGTACAGGCACATACGTCACAAGAACTACAGAAAGGTCTAATTTAAGACTACCGAAGATACATATTGAACTATATAGGAGAAGCGCTTATGTTGTTGCTCTGAATTTTTTCTATGAAAATAATATTAGTTTTAGTGAATTTAAAAACGTATTGGCCTTAAAAAGGCATGTTATGGACTTATTGATGAACTCACATCATTAGGACGCCTGTTTATATCTTTCATAGTGCCATTGACAGCAGGAATAGTTTATTAGTTTAGAATTAATGAGACTCCACGGAAAAACATAAGTTCATTGAGAACTTAACTTATGAATTTATTGAACATAAATTTATTTAAACATTATAAATTTATTTAAACATTATAAATTTATTGAAGATCTTAACATTAATTTTCGCAGATGTTTTGTAATTTTTTTTTTTTTTTTGTTTTCTTCTCATGATTCTTATGTGAAATTTTGCATTGTGCCAATAAATAAATAAATAAAACAATTAAATAAATAATTCGAGTTCACCAACTTACGTACTGGATAATTTATTTAAAATAGGGCACCTTTTATGGAAGGTAAATCTTTGTAAATCTTTAGGTTTTAATAGGTTTGATCCGAAACCTTGAATCTTCTCAGCTCGCTCTCCAGGCAGTCTCCGCGTCAAACCAAAGCATTTTTCATTTAAGGTTCTGAAAGGACTTGGAATGGCCAACTGATGTAGGAAGGGGTCAGCTGAGAACAGAAGATAATATAATTATCATTATTCAATAATCTCATTGTTGGCTAGTTGTGATTCACTATGCCTCGACGCCTTGCTGATAAGTAGTTGCTGGCTACTTTTTTGAGACGTACGCCCTCGAAGTTTCGGTATAAGTACCTACCTACTCGTAAAACATCTTCTCCGCAACCTTCAAGCCTCGACCTCCTGAAGACAAGCGGCAATGAGATTTGTCCGCAGGACAAAGAAACTCTTCAGCTAATGTGGAGCTATTTGTCACTGGTTTCTGTTAAAGACCAGCCTACGTTAAAGTTCAATGTCGGCCGATTTATGGGGCAGAGCTGAGTAAATATCATCATGACCAGCCCTTTAAGGCCTACAGGAAGAAGCATAGATAGTTACCTAGTTTATTGTAAAATATAGAAGAGGCAAATAAGTAGAAAAGGCGAAGAATTCACGTTCCAGTTTGTAGATCATTATTATCTACTAGTTGTCTAGTTATGGTAACCACGACTTGCCTTGCTTGGAACGTAAGCTGTGTAGGTAAAGGTTGGTAGCAGTACGAAGGCTCCTAGCTTCCTCGTGTATAAAAAACGTCTGCCAAGTTGGGTGGGCAGTATAGCTTCCTCACTCATTGTAACATGGACGTATAGAATAAGTTGGCGAAAAAATTATGATTTTTGAAAATTGTATTTTCAACGTAGAATTTTATTTAGTGGTCCACCGTCTAGGACCTAACCCACACAATCCCTGAAAATTTCATCGAAATTGGTTGAATAGTTGCGGAGTTTTGGTTGTAACAATAAATTTAAAGTTCGCGCATGCGCAGCGGCTATTGCTTGACCAATTTGATTGAAACTTATAGGGTGTCTCTTAGAAGTTAGTCCCTAACTAACCTCCAAATTTGAGCAAAATCGGTTCATTAGAAACCGAGAAACCGAGGTTCCAGGAAATTCACGTTTGCGCATGCGCACTCGCTCCTATTGGTCCGAAGGTGCTGAAATTGATAGGGGACCGTCTAAGACCTAACCCGCAAAATCCCTGAAAATTTCATCAAAATCGGACCACAGGTTAGTATGGTTTTGCCCGGGACAAGGATTGACCACAGACAGACCGACAGACAGACACGGAACCAAAATTGTTCGGGAAGCTCTAAAACGCAAAAAGCAAGTGGAAATTTTGATTTTGGAGGACATTTTTTTTTCACTTCTTTCACGAATACAAAGCTTCCCTACCTTCGGTAGTGAGGAAGCAAAAACTGAGGTTTAGAAGAATTTAAATAATATGTGTTGAGAATATCCAGGGTGTTTCCGACCTTCAAGAGATCGATTTTACGACTAATTCCAACAAAAAGTTCCTCTTACAGGTTTTTAAATTTCTTGTTTTCGTAGATACTGTAATTTTCAAGATTTTTTTCGTGTTTTCCTTATAGGTATATTATTGAAATTATCTTTACTACCTTATTTACCATGTAAATATGGAAATAAGGGCACAGTACCCAAATAAGGGCAGAAGAAGATTGGCTGCGTGTGAGACGGAGCCATCTTCATCATGTTCACCTAGTACCGACCATTGAAAGTTCTGATAGGAATATATTCTTCGAAATAATAACATTTATTCCAATATTGATGGCTAGATTGAAATTCAGGATGTGGATGCCTGGCGAAGTTTTCTCGGAATGAAGATTGGGATTACCTACTTTGTGAGTCATAGTACGGGTATAAGACGCCTTCTCCTCTGACATCGGTACGTCCTTGGTGCGCTATTAGGGATGACATCTCGAAAGAAAACGTAATCGACCCGGATGACATGCCTGTGTAGGCTTAGCATACTTAATGAGGGGCATTAGGAGTCCGCTGTAGGTACGATTTACCATTGAAATGTAAGTCATGCTGTCATTCATACTCACATACCCAATCTACGGGCAGTTGCAATCTTATATAATTTAATTGAAATTAACCCAAAAGTACCTTAACCCATATCCGGCCACTGATGCGTTTCCGCATCGTCATATTTATGATTTTTTTAAATATTGAAGATAGTGGAAAATCTTAGCAGAAGAATTTTTTCTCGTTCTTAGGTACTGTTTCTAAACTTTTTTAAAAAAAAATTACTTTGGCGTTCGGGAGCACAATGCAATTTTCGACATTTTTTGAAAATGAGGCCTTCTGGCCGAAGGCTTGATTAAGGTGGCTCAAATTCGATTTTCGGCGAGTGAGCGTTCTGGGCCATGATTTGAACCAGATTCCGGTCCTTAGACATTTACGTTTTACCAAAAACCATGAACTGGATAAATCATATCGATTTGGAAAACTCTCAAATCTCATTAAAAATTAAATTCATAAAATATTGATTATTTTTGCTCTCGATTGATGAGCAAAAAATTATGCTTTATTTCGGCCGGCATTCTTAAAACAGTTCATCCTCCTCTCCTCATTATTAAGTTATTTCTACCCTTGGCTTGAAACGGGTTAATTTGATTTAGTTTCGCCTGAAAAAGATGAATCTTGAAAAAGTGAAAACTTGCCTCTGGCAGACCTATTCCGAACTGAAATATTTCTAAAAGCCCCAAAAGGCAATTTGCTGTACTTTCGGTAGTGAGGAACCGCCACTGTTCATTTCCTAAGTTTCATCATTGATAATGGTTAAGTCCATAGAGGAAGACAAATGTGCGAGTGAGGGAAGATTCCAATAGTTTTCTCGATTTATCTCAGCTATTATTTGACCGATTTTATCATTTCAATACGATCCAAGTTCATCTTTACCAAATAAAAATAGCTGAAACTGCCAATTTTTCGAAAAAATTTTAATTGATTTGTTATGTTTATTTTATTTTTATTATATATTATTTTTATTTCTATTTCAAATATTTGACAAAAACATGTCCAGCCCGTATGTATACGTATTAATAAATTGTATTTCATTGTATTTATACTTATAATTTATTCTATACTGATTAGTCGAAGTGGCTGTTGGTTTTTAATTTAAATATTACTGAATTACTCTGCAAATGGGCAGAGAGGAGGCGGACAATATAATTACAAGTATTTGTGTTACCTAAATTTATTAATTTGTCAAAAGACTGTTTGTCAAAAGACTGTTGTCATACGACGTTCGGTCAAACGACACTTTGTCAATACGACGTTTAGTCAAAAGACTTTTAGTCAAACGACTTTCGTCAACTTGTAAATTCAACTTTGTCCTAAGCTAGTGCTCAGCCTGAAGAGGCTAGGTTTGCACACGCTAAGCTGAAGAGATCCGAAAGATCGAAACAAAGAACCAGACAAAACGATCGCCACTGAAAGTGGGAATATTTGAAACTTTTTGACTGAACCAAACGCATTCTTGATGCAGAAGGGGCAGTCAGTTTTGTTTCAGTGTAGATGGGACTTTGGTCAATCGTTTTCGTCATACGGTGACTCATCAGCAACACGAAGAAGCGTTGGAACGACTTGGATTTAAGCAAACTGCTTGTTTTAAGCTAAAAGCTCGTTTAGCAAACTGCTTGTTGTAAGCTAAAAGCTTGCAGTCTTTTGACAAATGTCTTAACTCTTCGGAAACAAGCTTTTAGCTTACAACAAACAGTTTGCTAAACAAGCTTTAAGCTTAAATTTGTTAATTTTAATATCACTATTGTTATTATTATTATTTTTTTTTGCTTTGATATAAGTATGGTATATTATATTTGCCTATAAGTATAAATTTTGAATGCTTAGCAATAACTCTTGATGGGCGCTACGGGCATGGCCTATTGCCTCTCAATAATGTTTCATTTGTATGGTGAAGACGAGCTTTCTTTTTGAATGTTTGAATTGACGTGAAATAAATAAATAAATTAGGCAAGTAGCAAGGGGTGACTCAGCAAGGAGAGGAAGGTTGGGGCCCAAGTAGGTAAACAGGTACTTTGATACACTTCCAAGACTTGTTCAACAAAGAACTAGAGGGAACCTACATCCTGCAGGTTTGAGATGTTGTTCTGTCGACAAATATCAATATTCTTGTCCAAGTTGAGGGTTTAAAGGACTTGAGAGTCACCAATAATAGAAACAGCGAAACTCGTTAAGCCATAGAGTGGCATGGTGTCACCAGTGAAACCATAGATATTCCTCCACACCACTACCTCATTAGGCACTTTCAGCGGGCAATATTTGTATCAGGCACTCAGTAGGATGTGTGGAAGTGAAAAAAGTGCGAAAAGAAGAAGATATAACCAGCAAACCCTGAGAAACCTCCCTCACAAGTCCGTCACCTCGAGGGGAAGAATCTGTTTTGCGACGTCTCACCATACCGGAAAGTTCAACGACATTTTTCACAATATTTCCAATTTAATGAAAATCGTATAAGAAAATATTCATTGATAACATCTAAGGGAGGAGCAAAATGCTTCAAATCAAATGTTTTTCCATAAATAAGTGTGAAAATCACGAAAAAGAGGAGGTGCCTCCAGTGACACCTTGCCCAATGTTCATCAATGTAACCTAATAAAAATTAGCAAATCATATCAGTGGGGAGTGGGCAAGGTGCTCCAGGAGACACCTAGCTTAGACATCGTTGCTTGCGGGCATTGCGCAGGGTGTCACTGGAGGCACCAAATTTAAATTGACTGTAAATTTAGTAAAATCAATCATATTATTGATTTAGGTGTTTTTCTGGAGTCATTTGAGGTTTAGAATTGAATTTACATGAACAAAATTTTCAAAAACTACTTGGTTCAATTCTTGCCACTCTAAGGGTTAATTCACTCGAGAGCAACAACAATTTTTAAAATTAAATTATTTTTTAAATGAAAAAAAAATTATATATGCCATTCCACAGGCACAGAAAAGTTTGAAACTAAGGTGCTAGTTTCCTGCTTCAGGTGGTTCACCTGTAACATGACGTCAATCGGGTGACGTCATTGAACGGGTAGACGTTAATTTCGTACCTTGTAATAAGACGAAAAGTATAGTACTCCGAGCTAGAGAGCGACCGGTCCCTTTTATAATTATACGAAATCCCTCATTTGATGTCGGCCGACCTACCGTGGGTTGAAAGCATCTTTTATTTTTCGATACTAATGACGGGAAATGAGAGTGAATGAGAACAGCAAACAAAGATTTTTTCAACCAATGGAGATTATAAAATAACTGAAAATAATGAAGGACCGCCTACTTAGGAGTGTGAGGAAAAAATCGCCCACTAACTAAGCCGCAGGCAGCGTTCGTTTCATTTTTAGGACGTCCCACAGTAAGACTTGGGCGTCCTTATGCGATCGATCTGGGGTGGACAACACTCAACAGAAAAAAAAAAACCACACAGTAATCCGTTTTAGACCATTCTGAATCCAAATCAGCGAAAAAAACCATAGGTGTATGTCTGTGTGTGTGTGTGTGTGTAGGTGTGTGTGTGTGTGTAACAAAATCTTGTGTACTCTGCACAGGCCTTAGTTCTCAACCGATTTTCCTAGTTCTTTTTTGTTCGTCGCGGAAAACTATCTAGTTGTGCACTACGTCGCCGGAATTTCGAAGTTTGCCTTTTAAGGGGTGGAAAGGGGGGGTTAATTCTCGAAAAACGTGCGTTTTTGGGCATAATCTTGTGTCGTCTGCCCAGGCCTTAGTTCTCAAACGATTTTCGTGGTTCTTTTTTCGTTTGACGCGGAATACTATCTAGTTGTGCACTACGGCGCCGGAATTTTGGATTTTGCTTTTTAAGAGGGGGAAAGGGGGGTTAATGCTTAAAAAACGTGCGTTTGCGTGCATAATCTTGTAAACTCTGCCCAGGCCTCAATTTCCAACCGATTTGCGTGTTTCTTTTTTTGTTTGACTCAAATAACTTCCGAGTTGTACATGATTTTACCAGAGTACCAAAATTCGCAAGGGGAGGGGGTGAGTGGGGGGATAATATTCACAAAATATCCGATTTTTCAATATTTCGGTTCCTTTACTGCTTACTAATTGTACCCAAGCTTTGAAATTGAGGAAAAATTCTCATTGTACCTCCGGATTTTCATGAATTATTCTCTGTACCACCATGGAACTAATAGTGGTGCCACCATGGTGCCATGATGCCATAAACCGCTTATTTCGTTTTTTTTTTTTGTTTTTTTTTGTGTTTCACCTTGAATACGGATGTGAACGTCGACGGACTGCCTACTAAAACTATAAGATAAAAGTTCAATGTTACGACGTATTTCCGCTTTGGTGCCAGACTGGCACCATTGCTGGCGTTGGGGAGGTGGGGGGGGGGGAGGGGAACTCGAATTCGCATGTTGGGTATCGTAGATCATCGATTTTAAAATGCTCTTCAGATTCGAGGCTCCCATGCCGCTAGAAATGTTATGGAGGATAATGGTGGGGGGGGGGGGGTCAGTATTTCTTGCCTAAAGTAATAAATAAATTACATCGAGTGAAACAGTTTTATCACTTGACAACTGGTTAAACTGATCTAATGCTTATCCAATGGGACGTCCCCTGGAATGCATGCATTACTAAACAATATGTTTTTCTACAATAAATGAGGACCAAGATTCAGTAAGTTAAACCTTATGTACCTAATTATATTTTATGTAATCTGCGCATGTGCAAACGAAAAATCCATTTAACATCAATATCTTCGACATTTTCCAACCCTAATTCAATGAAATTTTCAAAAATTTTGCGGGTTAACGTGAGAGGGTTTCCTATGAGGGTAGTGCAAGGTACTTAAAGATCGCTGTTTGAGATTAGCTAGAGTGCATCGGATCATCTATACAATCGGGTCATGGATACGAGAAATCTATGTGCCACATTCACTTAGTAGATTTTTTGTAAAATAATTTAGAACTATGACGATTTTTACAAATTTTTCAACACCATCCGGAGCTCTGTGGGTCTTATTGAACGTTTCCTTTTCGTTGATTCACTCGAGAGGAACAACCACTTCGAAGGTCTTTTCTTCCTCCAATTTCTGAAAAAGTCAAGAATGAACGTTAAAAACACTGAAACTCGTTGATTTACTCGAGAGAAACAACCACTTCGTAGACTCATTTCTACCTCCATTTCATGAAAAAGTCGAAAATGAAGGTTAAAAACACTGAAACTCGTTGATTCACTCGAGAGAAACAACCACTTCGAAGGCTCATTTTTACCTCCAATTTCATGAATAAGTCGAAAATGAAGATTAAAAACACCGAAACTCGTTGATTCACTCGAGAGAAACAACCACTTCGAAGACTCATTTCTACCTCCAATTTCATGAAAAAGTCGAAAATGAAGATTAAAAACACTGAAACTCGTTGATTCACTCGAGAGAAACAACCACTTCAAAGGCTCATTTCTACCTCCCATTCTTGGAAAAAATCGAGATAGAAGGTTTAAAACACCGAAACTTGTTAGTTTACTCGAGAGAAACAACCACTTCGAAGGCTCATTTCTACCTCCGAATCTTGAAAAAAGTCGTGACAGAAGGTTGAAAACACCGAAACTTGTTGGTTTACTCGAGAGAAACAACCACTTCGAAAACTCATTTCTACCTCCAATTTTATGAAAAAGTCGAAAATGAAGGTTAAAAACACTGAAACTAGTTGATTCACTCGAGAGAAACAACCATTTCGAAGACTCATTCCTACCTTCAATTCCTTGAAAAATTCGAAAATGAAGGTAATTGAGGGGAATTTTGAGGGGGTTAAGTTAAAAGTTTTCTGTGGGTAGATTCCAAAAACGAAAAATAAAAGGGGCCCAGATATCAATTCAGAATACAAACCAAAGAGGTACTTGCTCTCATTTGACCCACAAATTAGTGCTGTCTGATTCAAATGTTCACCATTATCTCTTCGGGGTTTCATTTGATCAAAGCCATAAACCAACAAAGAACGTCAGAATTTTCAATAAAACAATTTTTTTATAACTGGGAGCTTTTCTAAAAAAATTATCAGCTCGACGAAGCAAAAAAATAAGCAATAAATTGTGAGGGTGAAATAATGTTTTTTTCGTTGATTTCAATACCTATTGGTTAATCCATTGGATTGTTATAAATATTAATATTCTCGTTATAACTCATTGAGAAAAATTTATGCTACGAATTTACAATTATCCTATGAATGTCAGGAAGCACCCGGATTTGATCAACTCGATGGGAACGACGAATTTCAAAGATGTCATAAAACAATCCCAATTTTGTATTAATTTGACATATTTTTGGAGCCATTTTAGCACTATTTACAAAACCAGGGTGTTCAAGAAGCTCTGAAACCCACTAAGATAGTGTATTTTAATTTTTTTTAATTGTTTTCGACCTTTTGTAGGAATAGGAAATGGTTTGTTCTTAGAGAGGAGGCGAAAGTGACAAAATTATAAATATTATTATAATAAATATTGTTTTGTGCAATTATATTATAATATTATTACAACTGCTGGAGTCCTTGTCCACCTTCGTTCCTTCTACAATGTTCAATAAATTGTTTTTTCACTCATTAAAAAAAATATATATAATAAATATTATCATAATCCGATAGCTAATCAACTATTAGGAACCTATCAAAGCAATTAAGCAATGTAAAGGAAATTGGTAACTTTCAAAGCTCTCAGGTAGGTGTGATTGGTGAAGGTGTCAGGACGGGCGAAGAAGAGAAGATACTGATCAAGGATACGGAATTTTATTTGAGATCTCCTGACCCGCGTGGGCGGACTTGGTTCCGTCTGCCGTTCTGGGAACCCCCGTCGGTATCCTGGTGCGCGAAAAATCTCCGTCGAACGGATTTGTACGAGCAGAAGGGTTCCTTTGCTGTGCATAGAATTAAGAGAGTTCATAATAACTAAATAATAGAACAAAAAGATAATAATTATTAGAATGTTTATGGTAATACCGAACATGATTTTGGGGTTTTCACCGGAGAAATGTGGTCCTCGCCCCGAAACCAAATCCTGACTACGAGCCCGATTGAAAGGACAGAAAGGCATACGCAGACCCAATTCAAATTTGAAAATAATGAACCGAAAAAAAGCTCATTTTTTGGTCAACTAATATTTGTATACCTCTCCCGATCTAATTCAATTTTTCTAGCCACCTCTGGACCCTAAAAAAGAAATAATAATAATAAAATAAAATATAATAAGTAGGTAGTGGAGTAATTTCAACGTCTAATCCAATACAATTTCCCCTGCTTACTACCACAATTTTGTTTCCGAGCCTACCAAGATAGCGGAAGCTTTGTTTTTTCACTTTTCAAGGTAGAAAAAAAATTCTCCAAAATCGAAATTTCCACTTGCGTTTTACGTTTTAGACCTCCCTGAACAATTTTGGTTCCGTGTCTGTCTGTCATGAAATCCTTGCCACAGCCATAACTTCTACAATTCTCATCTGATTTCGATGAAATTTTCAGAGATTGTGCGGTTTGGCGTGTAGATGGTCCCCAATGAAAATCATCGCCCCCATACTGATATCAGCCATTGCGCATGTGCAAAAGTATATTTCCTTGTTACAGCCATAACTTCTACATTTTCCAACATTATTCAGAGATTGTGCGGGTTGACGTGTAGAGTCCCCTAGAGAGATTTATGTTCTGATATCAACTACTATCCATCGGATCATCTATACAATCGGGTTATGGACACGAGGAAGCTATGAGCCACACCCACTTGGCAGACTTTTTTTTTAATACAATAAAATACCTAGTGGAGGAATAACCCCCCTGCTTAATGCCATAATTCTATTATGCTCTGGAGAAAATTACATGAATTCATCATGCTATAATATAATTTTTTTTAAGCCAACCACTCAAGGATTAATTTTAACTGTACCCAAGAATTTTATTAAATAATCAATATTTACCAAATCAAACTAAATCCTGGGGAATGTAATGTCATTGCCATCACAAATCTGTTATTTATATTATATTATGTCCATAGTCCACAATTCAAGATGTCCGTAATTTTGGTTCAGCTCGCAAAGAAGGTTCAAACAATGACTTCCATGAACTGCTAAGATGCTCAGGTCGAAGTGGAGGGGGCACCAGGATCATGTCAGGCACAAGAAGGAATCCCAGAGCCGGCCCTGAGTTCTGCAATCGACGCTGGCCACCGCGGACGGTCGGCGCTCACTCCAATTATCGCGAATTCGCCATTCAACGCCGAAATAACTCATGTTTATCTTTATCCAGTGACGCTCAGTATTCATAGCATTTTCTACTCATGTCGTATCAGTATACGGGAATGAAGTCGTGGTGGATTCTACTCTTGGTAGGAGGCTGCTTAGGTCAGCAGAGGACAGAGCAGGCTTTCACGGAGCTCTTCCCTGAACAAATTCAGCAGCAGAAAGTCCAATTCAGGCAAAGCGAGCTTCAGACGCAACTCCAGATTCTCCAGCAACAAGCACAGGTTGGTAAACAAAATTGTATTCTTGGAATTTGTTATGTGTGGAGTAGGTATAAAATTAAATTTCGATCACAGTGTGTACAAGATATTCACAATTCATTATTCTGGACTGTCGAAAATTTGATTTTTTGAACCCTGATTTGAGAATTTAGATGAACACTTGAGCCCAGTCGTATCTTCAATGGTGTTAATTCATTTATTCAGTGAGTACTTACCTATTATGACTTCCAATCCACACTAACCGGTAAATCTCGCTCAGTATTCTATGTTCTGAAGGAACCCTAAATTCTCTCCTTGGTAAGCCTAAATTAATCTTCTTCTCGTGCTCAAGGACTTCATCTTTCAGCTGTACTTCATTATCTAGTTATACGATTCGCAGAAGTGCAATAAAATAGGTGCACTAGGGCTGAGCTGTGCTCATTGTTCATAATAGACATTAACTCTTCAATATGGATGGAAACAGTAACATATTCCCTATTTAATTCTTCCATTGGATTGAGCAAATGTTTGACGAGGGTGCGGGATTGTGGATTTCGCTCATCAATCTTGCGAGATTAGAAGCTACTGGGGCATTCCGGTGTAAATTTTGAAAAATTCCCAATATTTCTCATCGAGTGGAATCACTCCAAAATTGTGTAATTGAATGGTTACGGGTCATAATAAATCCATTTTTAAAATCTTGATACCTACTACTCGTATGGAACCCATATTTTTCAGATTTTTTGAGCAATGCTGTTTTGAAAACATCTTTCGGATTCCACTGGGTAACCTATCCCTTGGGAAGTAAACCAACCGGTATACTAATATCAAATTTCGAAATTGTCAATTAATGGTAACTAAGGAAATCCTCGTACTTAGGACAATTGCTCCAAAAGTACTTGATTGAAAACAAATCGAAAGAAACGAACGCACAAAGAAGATACCAAAACATTGTCAACATGACGAAAAAATATTCCGCTGCGGACAGGATTCGAACCTGTGCGGGCAATGCCCATTGGATTTCGAGTCCAACTCCTTAACCACTCGGACACCGCAGCGCCGTATTCAAGGCTGCGAGATGTGTCAGTGACCCTTCCAACATATTAAATTAGATACCCATACGTGTATGAAAATAGTGAGATCGTAGTCATCGTGAGCATTAGCTCTTCCCATTGATATCCTCAATTTTTATTTTTATTTACATGTAATCTAAGGGAATCAGCAGCCATTTGTACGAATTAACCCAGTAGTGGCCATAATCCAATTCCGATCATTTTAGTCGAATTTTCTAATGGATTCCATCTAGAAGAATCTTCCTAATGAAGAAACTGGTATTATTTATATTTTAATACAATTTAATTTAGGTAAATTCAGGTGTACCATTTATGGTACGTTGCCCACTCCCAAGGCAGCATGAACCGTTGTTCCCAGAACGACCAGAAGAGTGGCAATTTTGACGAATCAAAGACATAAAATTGGAACAAAGTGGTTTATTCAAATTTGGGTAAATATAATTCTGCTCCTAGTATCAGTACCGTAAAACCGTCAAACTTTACCCCACCAGGGGTAACTTTACCCCAAAAAGTGAGAATCTTCAATTGTGACGTAAACGTGGTGGGACTTAGATAAAAGTTAGCTATTGTGTTTTCGTTATTCTCCACATCCTAGAGAATCGATGCGGCTTGCGATGGTGCCTTTATCCATGTTATCAGCTGTTATCAGTCATAGTTTCCTGTTCAGCTGTTCTTGTCCTGTTTCTTGTGCTCCAAAATTTCTTCCATATCAGGTGTTTGGAGTGGATTTACCAGGCAAGCCCTCATCATATCACTTTCAATATCTTATTCTGAACAAAATACACTAATCAAATTCTCAAAAAAGTGTTTTCTTAGTTATGCCTTTGTTTACCAAAAATTTGATGGTAACTTTACTCCAAAAACCGGGTATCTTTACTCCACTATAAAGGTTGGGATAAAGGTAGCCTCACTCATATTTTTCTTATTTAATCTCGAGAAATATTTGAGTTTTATAATTTTCGCAGTGTTGAATGTAAGGTTTCTAGTGTATCTCATGTCAGAAGTTAGAGATAGGGAGAAGAAATGAGAAAAAGCTTAGTACGCGCCCCTACCGAAACTTTACAACTGAACACCTGCATTATGATATGAACATAAACGTGCAATGGTCTCATAAGTTGTGATTTACCATATTATTTACTCGTGGGTTAACTTTGAAATTTACCATTGCAATTCATTCGAAAGTTATCGAATGTGAAACAGACTTTTTCTGTGATTTTGTTAAGTCATTCGTTTATCGTTTATTGTCCTTCAATATTTCTTTACTTGTAGAAAGTTTTGCTCTTAATCAAAGCAAAACTACATAAGTCTTTCTATACTGGAAGACTGAAATTGTGGTCTCTTAACCAGAAATATTGCATTTCAAGCAAATTCGTTGAAAATGACAAATTCGTTGAAATGACCATTGGAATTTATATTTTTCTTAGGTATAACTTTTATTTTTCAAGCTAAAAAGTTCAATTTTTCAGAATATATTTTATAATAATATTATAAATACTTGATATTATCAAGTATTTCTGGGGCAATGAATTCAATCCCGACTAGTAACATTGC
Organism: Apolygus lucorum; assembly: GCA_009739505.2. Taxonomy (NCBI): domain Eukaryota; kingdom Metazoa; phylum Arthropoda; class Insecta; order Hemiptera; family Miridae; genus Apolygus; species Apolygus lucorum. Next base: position 21,274,359 of record CM019173.2, read on the forward strand.
ACCACTGCCCGTTTCAGTAGCGATAACCGTGAGTTTTTCAGAGTGGAGTAAAGATAGACGCACTCGTAGGTAACGTTATTCCAACATTTAAACAATTAAATAGGGGGGTTACAATTATCTGATCAATGAGCTCGACCACTCAAAATGTTCAGGAAGCCCTGAAGATCAATTCACTTATTAAAAAAATCAATTCAACCCATTTTGAGAGGGGAGAAATTGTATTTGGAAATGTTTTGGAGTAAATCTTGGGGTAAAGTTTGACGGTTTTACGGTACATATATATTGAAAGAAAAAATATCCCTAAACATAATAGTTCTTACGTTGAAATGCGCTGTTTCAATTTCTAACTACATCGTTCCGTGTAAACGCATTTTTCTTTCTTAGTTTTATAAATTGTGGTAAGTTTTGAAACAGTCATTACATAAACCAACATCACATTTAGCACAAAAATAGCGAGATTTGGTTTTGCAATGTGCTCCACCGCAGCGTCGTCGTTTTTGACAGGGAATCTTTTCCAAGAAGTGATCTTTGTGATCAAACCTTGACTGGTCCAACGTTTTTGATGTCCGAGGCCCAGTTGCCTTCTTCGGGACGTTATATTTGTTCAAGTAGTGCATTACGATAGCCCTTCTGAACTCCAGCTGAGCTATATTTTTATTACCTGCTTTCCGATGCAATATCCAGGAGTTTTGAAGTGATACATTCAGCAGCCAGAACCATTTTCTGACTCTCATTTGGATACGGTATAGATTCACGTTCTGATCCATTCGGTTTGTACCTCCCATTCCTCTATTACACTCGGTCAGAAGTGCGGGGCGGGGGACTTGGATCTGAGCCTTACTTGCAACTGAGTACCGAGAAACTTTGGTCAACGGGTTGATGCCATGTGTATTCGAACAAACGGCAACAACCGAGTTATCGCGCCACTTGCACACAAGGACTCCTTGTGGCTTATTTATTATATTTTCAATGTGCCCGCGTGGGTGAGTCTTCAAAAAATCCTTATTGCTGGGTAGAGGACAAGATTTGGGGATCCTGTTCTCCCGCAAAGTGCCAGCAGTACCGTATCCCAACTGTTGCATGTGTGAGAGGAGTTTGAAGGTTTTAAATAGATTGTCGACATAAAAGTGCAAAGGGAAGTGCTTTATTCCATCTGGAAAGTGTTCTATCATTTTTAGCAATGGAGCAGCACATTTACCCACCAAGTTTTCGACATGAGTGTATCCCGCCAGTGTATTCAGTGACCACACTTTGTACCCGAAACGAATAGGCTTAGTGGGTATATACTGCTTCAAGTAGAATTTACCGAAATACCTTACCATACTCTCGTCGTATGACAAGTTTTTTTTATAGTTTTGAGAAATTTTTTTAGATGTTTGACAACTTTGTAGATCACGTGCAGAGTGCGCAACGTACCATAAATGGTACGCTCGGTTTTATTACGTAGTGTATGCGTGTGATGAGTACGAAAAAACCCCAAACTGCTTTAGTTGTATCACTAAACATATACTCTAAGAAAATATAACGAAGGAATACAATTGGGAACGAAAGTGGAATGATTATACTTACTCTTCGTCGAACATGATGACATATAGACGAAATTGTCGAACATGAAACAGTATAAATTCACTGAGCATGAATAGGGGACCGATCGAGGCGATTGAACTCACAGGACTGATAGTACAAAAGCTGAACATGATGTTTGAACCTTCGGCAGTCCAAATTTCACTTGGGTTTATATTCTGTCAACCCTCAAACTCGCCCTTCTTACTGTACCATATATGGTACGTTGCCCACTACTGGGTTAATATCGAAAACGCGAAAAAACATATTGTTTAGTAGGTAATGCATGCATTCCAGGGTACGTCCCATTGGATAAGCGGTTTATGGTGTTCTGGCACCATGGTGGCACCACTATTAGTTCCATAGTGGTACAGAGAATAATTCATGAAAATCCGGAGGTATAATGCAAATTTTTCCTCAATTTCAAAGCTTGGGTACAATTAGTAAGCAGTAAAGGAATCGAAATATTGAAAAATCTGATATTTTGTGAATATTATCCCCCCACTCATCCCTTCCCCTTGCGAATTTTGATACTCTGGTGAAATCACGTAGAACTCGGAAGTTATTTTAGTCAAACAAAAAAAGAAACACGCAAATCGGTTGGAAATTGAGGCCAGGGCAGAGTTTACAAGATTATGCCCGCAAACTCACGTTTTTTAAACATTAACCCCCCGTTTCCCCCTCTTAAAAAGCCAAATTCAAAATTCCGGCGCCATAGTGCACAACTAGATAGTTTTCCGCGTCGAACAGTAAAAGACCCACGAAAATCGGTTGAGAACTAAGGCTTGGGCAGACGACACAAGATTATGCCCGCAAACGCACGTTTTTTGAGCATTACCCCCCCCCCCCTTACCCCCCTTAAAAGGCAAAATTCTAAATTCCGGCGACGTAGTGCTCAATAGATAGTTTTCCTCGTCGAACAAAAAAAGATCCAGGAAAATCGGTTGAGAACTAAGGCCTATGCAGACGACACAAGATTTTGTCACACACACACAGATATACACCTATGGTTTTTTCGCGGATTTGGATTCAGAATGGTCTAAAACGGATTACTGTGTGATTATTTTTTTTCTGTTGAGTTTTGTCCAACTTTACTCCAGATAGATCGCATAAGGACGCCCAAGTCTTACTGTGAGACGTCCTAAAAATGAAAAGGGGAAACTGAACCACATCCCACTCTTCCCAGAAAAGTTTGGTTCAGAAAAATGTTATCGCAGTCCCTGAAGTTTGGATCATTAATTCTGAGACACCTGCGGTCAGTTGAAACTAGAAAATCTTATTGTATTTAGTATGCAATTGTACAAAGTGGAATCTTCTATAATAAATTTTCTGCCACTGTTGGCGGTTGAAAAGGACGTTTTGTGTCATCAAATCGACTCAATGTTGCAGGTTGCGAGTGGGAATAGGGCGGCAGAGTTGGCTCAGCAGCAGACAGCGATTTTGGCTGAAATAATGCGACTCCAACAGGAGATGCAAAAACTGCAAGGTGACATCCAACTGCGTCTGAGCGGAAGTCGACCGAATTTCCGGCCTATCGAAGTGCCTCAGCAGCAGGCGCCTACAGCACCACCGCAGCAGTTTCCTCCAGAGCCTCCTCGTAAGCTATTATTAACTAATAAATTATTATAACACATAAGGATCAAGTGTTGGAAATTCATTTCCAGCTTCATTGATGGAAATATCGACAGCTCCACTGCAAAACCCTGTATGTTCAATACCAAAAAGTTTCCAGGAGACGAAAAAAACTGTGACATTTTTAGCATATGAACCTGGCTTACAGGTTATTACATTTCACCACAGCAAAGAAATGAGAAGCCATGGCCCGATTTTGGCGACACTATAATGTGCGCAAGAGCACAATGTGCACAATCTATCGGAAAGGCTCAAATCCTTATTTTTGGAAAAATTGGAACTTACAGGATTTTGCAGTGGGGCTGTCGATATACTACTATGTTAAGTATAATATACATATTATGTACATATACAGCAATATCAAACATGTCAACAGAGATAAATAATATGGTCTTCTCATATCTGCTGCAGATGATTTCAACATTTATGCCTCCTGTACCAAAGTTGATTCAATGACAATTGGTTTGATATAATATATATCAAGACATTCCCAGGCTTTAAGAGGAACAAAAACTTCTCCTCAATACTCCATGGAAAATGCAATTCTTGTACATCGCAGTCCTTCTAAGCACAACATTTTTCTACAAAAAGACAACTGAAAGTTGAATATTTACAAATGAGCCTTTCAGATGGGGGTACCTAATGGCTCCCCGAGACTTCCATAGCATTCTAAATGAGTTGAGACTTACCAAGCTGTAAACTTGAACAAGGGATATGCATTTAGAAGAAATGATGTGAAGAATTTTTCATTCTAAACTCAAGTTTCGAGATGGGGACCCATTTACCAACTGCGCCAAATATTGTTTATTGATTACCTTAAGTTTTAAGTAAAAAAAGGAAGAACACTTCATTAAAATATTTAAAACAAGGATGACGTTTCTTAAAACGGAATCTAACTCTCGCATCTGATCAGCTAAACGATGAAGATAATCATCGAGTTATTACGATTTCAGCATTTTTGATCAGGAGTTTTATTGTTTCCGAGTCTACCAAGGTAGCGGAAGCTTTGTCTTCACTTTTCAACGTTGAAAAAAATGTTCTTCAAAATCAAAATTTCCACTCGCGTTTTACGTTTCAGTCCTTCCTGGGCAATTTTGGTTTCGTGTCTATCTGTCTGTTAAGAAATCCTTGCCACAGCCATAACTTCTACATTTCTCACCCGATTTCAATGAAATTTTGTGCGGGTTGGCATGTAGATGGTCCCCAATGAAAATCATCACCCCCGAACTGTCCGTCTGTGTGTCTATTATGATATCCTTGCCACAGCCATAACTTTCAGGAACTATGCGAGTTGGGGTGGAGATGGTCCCCTATGAAAATCATGGCCCCAAA